>QXVX01007122.1:88764-115708 GCA_013436065.1 Halocynthia aurantium
AATTTTTTGTCTGTGCGTTAAGTTAGCTACTTAAAATATCCATGATATTTGAAAGTGATATTGAAATATGAATACTTCTGAAAAGGGATTGTGGAATTTAAAAGACATAGAGTAGTAAGTTGCACAATATGTGATTATATGAACTGTGGTTCCCGGAAGTCAATCATATTATTTGATGTTGTACATCAGTTTTGAGAATTGAGAAATGATGATTTTAGATAAGATTATCAGTCATCCTTGTAGTATCTTGTAAGTGGATTTAGGTAAAATTTTAATCTGTTGGAATTACCCTCCAAGAACTAGTGTATGATGTTGAACTAGTATTTCCATGTTCACAGTTTTTGTTGTTCATTTGTACAGCACTTGAATGAAGTACATTATATTAGGTACAGTAAAGATCGGAGGGAGATAAAGAATATTTATTTTGCATGGTTTGTTTCATTTTTCTAGTGTATACCCCTTGTACCGTCGCACAGCAACATGTCATCAAAAGTATATTACGCCACAGCATAAAGAAAACTACTGCAATGTATGTTATGGTGTATTTTTGCAGTTCACATACCATGCACCCATGTTATTACTGTTCATCTTGTTCCTATGTTGCAAAACATTAAACTTATATTTCATAGAAAAATTCAGTGTCTTAGGTGTGAAAGGGTTTTAATGATGGTAAATAGAAGTGTAAATACCATAAATATTATACTGTATTTGTCCAGCACTCTAGCAGTAAACGAAAACCTTGTTGACTGTACTAGTGAATCACTGTTGTGTATAATTCCGCAATTGGTACCAACGAATTCATGAAATACTTTCAATAGTACTGGTTCAATCCCTCTGTGTGAATGTGGCAGTGTTAGGTGGCGCTATTGGCGTTGCAACCGTTGAACTAATTTCTACTTCAGTGGCGACATCGCGCGTAGTTGGTACAGTTATGTATTGTTTTTTCCGTCTAAATTCCTTCTCGTGTCGCTCCTCGTTCGTTCTTCCCATATAAAAGCCCGTTATTGGTGGATGTAAGGTGGCAGGAACGTTCGGTTCGTTGTAATACCTAAGCGCATTGTTTCGAGGCAGGTTGGTGACATGCCACCGTTGTTCGGATTCGTATGACCTCTCTGATCTCCCCTCGTCCGTAACGGTGTCAATTTCTATTTTTGAGTTTTGATCCAAATCCCTACCTGCTGCCTCCATCAGAGCATTGTGCGCCGCGGCAAGAGAACGTTTCATAGCCTTTATGCGACCCAGTTTTCTATACGCCGGCAGTTCGTGTTGCATGTTCATTATAGGATACTGATCGTCTTGTTGATGACGGGTCTGAATCTGTAACAATTCCTCCTCTATTCCCCAGTTTTTCAGCCCGGTTTCGGTCAGATATTTGTTTTTCAATGACAACAAAACCCTAGATTGTCCACCTTGACGTGTTTTTTGAAAATTGACATAGTTTGTGCTCGCCGGTGCCGGTCCGAGTGTACCATCCTTCCGAAACACGATGCTCGGTCTCGAATTCTCATTCATTTCGAAGTTAGACACCTTGACCAATGGCAGTTTATCTCTTTGAACGAAATTGGGATTCGTTGCCATGATGTCGCCTTGAATAACCCGTTCAACCTGAACGTTTTGGCTGGATTTTTTCGGTTTCTTCAGATTGCCTTCGTGATAACTTTGGAAAGTTATTTTAGTTATCGGCGCTGGCATTAGTGATCCGTCTCTGCAAAAACAAAGAATATCATTTGGCCAACGTTGTGGTGACAATTTGTCTTAATCATATGATCAGTGGCTCAGCTTTAGAGTAAATATTTTTGGTTGAGTTATTGTTGTAACTTTAGACCAGAAGTGTAAATAAACATAAAGATTCTTAAACTTTCCGAAATGCGATTGGTTTGTACCTCTATTATTCTAACCGGGGCTGGATTTTGGTAACCGAAACATACTCCATCTTGTAGCCTTTCAATTCAAAAGTTCTCTTTAATTAATTCGTTGTTTTCCGCTTGCTACTGTTTTAGCGTATTAGTTTTGCTACAGTTTATCGGTGATTCCTGTTAGCTAAACAGTACCAAGTTAGGTCCAGGTATTTGTTAATTATTTAATTGTAATATTCTTAGTTAATAATTTTCGAATAGGGTCTTTGCACGTACGATAAGTGTCTTTCCGATATGTGATCTTCGCTATTCCTTCTTTCCTCCCGCTCATTCGAAGGCTCTTCCGCTTTATCAACCTGTTTAGTTTCTTCCTTCGTTTTTCTTCTCGTTTTTTTCTTAAGATTATTGGTCAGTTTAAGTATTACTTTGCTTTCTTTCGCTTTGACATCATGGTTAGGTTCGGCTTTTGCGCTGCCAACTTCTTCTGTTTCGGAATTTGCTGGAGAGTTTACTGGTAGTGGGTTTGTAACCGTTATGCGGATTGGTGGCAGCGGCCTTTCTCGCATGCCCATGTCCTTACCATGGAGGGAAAGTTCACGCGCGTTAATCCGATAATTTGTCTCTGGCCCTTGCGAGGTTATTTCTCCAATCAATTTTCTGTCGGTTGAATTCAATCTTTTGCGAAGTTTAGTTAAGAACGATATGTTCCTTCTGTTGCTGGCAGGTAAGCTGGCCTTGGTTTCGTCCTGTTCTTCTAGCGGCCTTAAAGAACTTACTCGAGTTCCTTGGTGGAAAGTATAGTATACTTAGTGAAAAGTACATTATGATCCTAGACTAGTATTCCCCAGTGGCGTACCCATGGAAAATAGACCAAGCACTGATTGCACCCTTAGATTCACTTAGCATTTCAAGTCTATGATAACAGAAAGTGTCAGTGCTATACCGTGGGTGCGACGATTCAATTTTAGTCATCATATACAAGCAATAATTAAACCGGATTAATTGTACTGTGTCAATTTTCAGCTGTAATAGAGGAATTATGCTTATTTTCTTACGAATGAAATTTACCTTTTATAGCTGCTATACTGTACTTTTGCGTTCGTGATTTGAACGGCGATGTGCTTTTGTCGAGGGTATACAATTTAGTCTTTTTGTTGTTTGAGCTTCCACTCGCTGAATACTGAATTTTTTGTGGCGCGATTAGCATGATTTTGCTGAAGTTTAAGATACAGTTAGAAGCGACCCAACTGACGAGTTGTTTATTAGGGATTTATTCACCTGAAAGCGTACAGATCGTCTTGTTCATCTTGTTGCATCACGTGTTTTGGAGAATCGATCTGTCGATAGCTCCTAAAATGAACCGTTGGTTTATTTAGGGTTTTCTGCTGTAATTACGAATATTTATGATACATGGTGTAATATATTGCAAGTTTATTTAGCTATATCTTTACTAATAATCGCCAACATCGCCCATTAGGTCTATCACGTACTTCAAAAGTTTGCTCGCCCCTGCCGTATGTGATAACTAGCTATACTGACTTGATCGTCATCGAGTCGTCGTACTTTTTATCCACGAGCAGGTTACCTGTTCCCCTTATATAACGTCTTGGTAAGCTGTGTAAGGGTCCTTTTCTATCCATGATTAGATCCACATATTTCTGTGAATGTTATTAAAATATTAAGTACGTTGATGTGGATTACATCGCTAAATCACAGTATGCCCACACCTGGGTCGGTACTCCTTTGTGAGTGTGACCTGCTATACCGGGAAACCGTGGCTTTAAGACCGGTAGTTGTATATCTTCTGGACCCCTATATTCTTCTCCTCGTAACCATCTTTCCTCAGAGGATAGATCATCTTGATAGAGAAATTCTTGCGCTTGCATGCGAAATGGGTCCGTTTGTGTATGATTGCTGTGCAGTCCACTAACATGCTGTTTACGGCGCGGTATATACTTGTTGCTGATGATATCTTTAACAGTAAGAAATCATCGTGGTTTAGTGGTTTTTGTTACTTCCATGTACTAAGGTCAGTTCAATTTTCGCATACCTGGTACTCGACTGGTTGTGTAATTCGGAATATTTCCTCTTAGTCGCTGTGATATTCTTTGTTGCAATTTTAGGCGATTCTGAATACAGAGTTCATTCCATTTTAAATTCGAAGCATCTATGTCTACTATACTACTATATATATGGGTGAATACTATTACTCAGCACTGTACATTTTCTGTAGTAAATTTCTCTAATGCTAAGCATTTAAACTGCTATAGTGGAAGAATATGGTATATGCATAGCTTAATGCAAATGTAAACAACTGTCTTACCTCGTGAAGAAGGCTGGCCATTGCTTAAATTTATGATTTTTGACTTCGTCAACTGCCTAAATAATCAAAGGGCCTTATTTGTAACATCAATACTGTTTAAAGTGACACTGTTATGTACCCTAAATCCCAAACGTTTTTATTGTTTAGTCGAGGGAGGGAAAGACAATACGCTGAACAAGATTTACACAATGCTAAATGTTTTCTGAGCCACACAAAGTGGTAACATTAGAACGATCTAATACGTTCTTATTTAAAGTCGTAAAATAATTGAGTCGATTAAGAATATGAAATTCGATACGCTACTTCTAATACAAACTATGTAATACTCCACATCCCGTATGATATTGTGTATGGTAGATATAATGTAATACTGAATTGATTTTGAGAATCTGGTCAACCATTTTAGCATAATCTAGGCATATATAGTTTTGGTATTGAATATTGAAATGAAACACACAATATCTGGAAATATGTAACCTATAATATGTCTTATACTGCTTCTTTTTCTCCCAAAACGTCGCCCTGGAGTTCAATTTTGTAGGGGTTACTATCGCCATCTAGCGGTTCAATGCAAGTGAAGCTGTGCAACAACGCGTTGATTTAGTTTAACTTTGCTTTAGCGTCACTCCCATGTAATTGTGCGAACATTATTTCTTCAAGGGTATTTCCGAAGTTGTTATAACTTGTCAAGTGACCTAGCGCGCTCTGAAATAGTGTGTGGTAGTAACCTACGAAATCTTGTGTGTTGGTTATTATAATTTGAATTCACTTCGACTATAACTCGATTTTCAAATTTATTTGATATTTTATTGAAGAGAACGGATATTAGCAAAAATGAATTCTACAGTCAAAGACATGCCAAAATAATGAATCAGTTCTACTAGTAAAGTGCATGAAACACGTATCATTGAAAATCCACAATATAATAAGTCCACTCGGGAATCTATATCTTGTATCTATACCGTGTTAGAATTTGTATTTATAAACGCCGATAAATGAGTAAACGATAATACGGACTCAGTTAATAACAATATCAGCAAGTAAAAAAGAAAACAGTAAGGTCACAGTGAGGACACGGACAGGATGTGTGATTAGTATTTGTAAGATATTGTGCTCACGTATATAAACTCTACATATAGAAATGTACTTGTGGAAAGTAAATAATATTAATAATCTGGAGGGATGTCCACAAAACAGTAAAGTAACTTACAAAAATTAACATGTGAAGCTGAACTGGCAATGGTCAAAAAATAGATTGTCATATCTCCGGTGTGTAAGTGTCAAGAATGTACTATTACTCAAAGGCTTTCAACTCCAGTAATACTGTCATCGAAATCCTTACCAGATCGCTGTACCTCTCGACTAGCGCCCACCTTACCGGCCAACAGACTCTGGAGAACGTTGACTAACATTCTCATCTCATCTTCTCTCGCGTTGTGCTCCATATTATCTTGTATCAGTTTCCTGTTGTCGTTCGACAAAGATCCGTTCATTCCGCGTAGTCTCTCGTTGTCTTCCCTGAAACTGCTGTTGTCATCTCGTAGTTTCAAGTTTTCACAACGTACCTCCTGGTTCTCGTCTCTCAAGGACTGATTCTCAGTCCTCACCTGTATTCCGATAAAATTCTTACTTATAAGCTATACAAAGTTCGGCTCTCAATGCCCCTTCATGTGTAATTTTATTTCTATGACATCAACTAAAAAGAAACGCTTGCCTTAATATTTTCTCCTCTCACGTCTTCGCATTCAGATCGGAGCTTTTGATTCTCCGCACGAACTTTCTGATTCTCCGAACGCAGAGCACCGTTTTCGTTTCGCAAATCTTGATTCTCCTGTCTCAACTTCTTGTTTTCTTCACGAAGCTTCCCGTTTTCCAGTCTGAGATTATCGTTTTCCTCACGACTTTGTTCGCCCTCTGACTTAATGATCAGACTGTCCCTCCTAATTTATGAATTGAATTCCGTTTATCTTATTCCCGACTGCTATATCTTATTTCAGGTAGCTCCCCTTTACCTTATTTCATCTTTGTCTCCCGTGAGTGCTTTATTTTCCTCCTTCAGTCGATCATTAGTTTCTTCCAATTGCATGGCTTCTTCTTTGTATTTAGCCAACTGACGTTCGTACTCTATCACCGTTGTGAGAGTGTCATCCTTTTCCTGTTGTAGCGCCTGAATTCTCTTTAGCATCTGTGATGCAGGAGTGTAATATGTAGTATCCAAATGAAGAATCTAGTATAAGAAAGGCTTGTTTAGGCTAAGTAAGCCGGACCAAAATACTTTAAAATTAGTGAAATAATTTATTTACGCCAAGTCGTTCTCTCTCGCCATCTAGATATCTTCTTATGTAATCAATGGCGACTTCTTTCGCAATTCTGCGCGCCCTCTGAAAAAAATTGATTGTGTTGCTTATATTGCTTGTATTGCCTTATTGACTTATTAAGTATTCATTTCTTACGGGAGGACTATGTATTCCCGAGTCCATTTCTTCCTTGATAACCCGTCTGTTCCACTCCATTTTGGCTTCCGTGCTGTATTGCAATCTCTTTAACTTCTCCGCGTCCGTTAGAAAAAGCATAACGTCATCATCTCCTCTGTAACGGATATATATTTAAACGGGGAAAATATATCTGTAACTTCTATAACGTGAACTATATTGAAAACAGGAGAAAATAGTAATCTTGTGGAGCACTTACAAAAATAAATGGCCAATGAGTCAAAGGTCACGAATGAACAAAATGGTGTCTTGGTTAAAAGCGGAATACTGTACACATCATCAAAGTCTATATAATATATAATACACTATTATATAGTTATATAGACTTCGCACACCATGTAACGATTCCATATATGTTAGTAAACAAGTTCAGCTGCATTTGAGTTTCGAATTATTTCATGAAGTCTTTTGTTGGCTAGACTATATTCCTGGAAAGAATGCACGACGTTTTTTCACCTGTATTGTATTTTCAACACTCCGAGAACGTCTAGTAAAGCGCATTCCCAACTCTGATGAACTAGACTTGAAGAAGTGTATGCGGCCAATGCCGATGCGGTTCTCGGACTGAGACTCATTTCTTGGCCAATTCAATTGAATTGATTCGATACAGATACAAACTGAAACATAAAAAAAATCCCATATACAGCTTTGTATCAATTATCTGAATTTATTGAATGGTTTTTGATATAAAGCCTCCGCTATCTTGGCTATCGTGTGCTGTAAAAATTTTGATACTGCGAAGGGGATTGCAAGCTGAACTGGTACCCCTGCTGTTTTGTTCATGAAGTTAGTTACCATTTTCTTGTGCTGCTGTTCAATGACTAATCTGGTTAACTCTTGAACTATGAACTTTGGCTATTGCTAGCTGCTGTTTTCCATACCGAAAGTTGTTTGATTGTATGCGGCGTCATGAATCAACCTGTTGTACAACTAAAACTGTGCAATGTAGGGACATGACATTTGTTCGAAAATATAAAGACGAGGGATTGGAAAAAACAAAGCGTGTGAGGTGACATTTGACTTTAGTTGCAATAATAGTAGCTACGGGATACGGCGTGGTATACTTTATTCTCAAGCCTATTCCTGCTCTCCTGCTATTGTTCAGTAATTTTCAATCTCTTTGTTTCTTCGGATTCGTAGTGTCCCCAGCAATTCAGAAAAATTGTCTACGATTTGGTTTAAATGCCTCGTGTACTATTGCCGGTGAGGGATAAACAGAATGGCTGACATCAAAACCAGGAATTTACAGTGCTCTGTCATTGTTACTGTTGTTTTGAGACGCGTGTGATCTGAACTATTTGATGTTATGATTCAAAACCAAAACATCTCAAATTGAATGTCTTTCAAACTACGTATGATGATGATGATTCAGAAGCGTGCAAGGTCTCGACTGACTTCGGCAGGAGGGCATCTCTACTGTATATATTATAGATTCATCTGCTCATGCATCTTTATATTGGCTTTAGAGTTTAGAGGTAACCCACGATTTCCTTTCCAACTAATCAAGCAACACTGGAACTTCAGTGGGTTGAAAACTCGATTTCTCAGATTAACTTGGGCCATGTCTGTTCTGTGAACATCTTGTCACATGAAATATTACTTGAGTAAATGGTTAGAGGCTATTTATAGCCAGTAGAATGATGGATATGACATTTCCAGTCACATATTTGATAGGTTTGAATCGAGAGTGGAAAAGTTGTAGAATTCGAAGCATGTTCATCAGCTTCGTCAATTGATTACAACATTGTTATCACAACATTCAAACTGAATACACATGCTACACTGGTAATTCAGTAAAGGTCGAATGACGTAGGCGCGTAATAATATTACCTTACTGTACAGTATTGTACTTTGTTCAGATCAATGTTTCGCTGTAGCTGGTGATAGATTAAGTATGGTATATGGATGCTGTTAATATTCCTATAATATTTGAATAAGGTTCAGGCCAATTAAGTAATCGGTATCTTTCCAGCTACCGATAATCAGTATTTGACATACGAACAAATATTGGGTTTAAATAATTATTCGTTGGTTGGTATAGTTACGACTTTACAAATGTGTATCAAAAACAGGCATCCAATAACTTTGACATGGTTTAACTTTTAATCGATAGATGCTACCTTTATTACTATAATATTTTATCTCTGAAACCGCGTATATTTGTCGTTCTCATCCAATTTTTTTGCGAATTGGAATTTTGGTGGCTGATTGTTGAGGGAAGATACCAGCGGTTGGATGCACAAACTTCTGTGAATAATCCCTCTCTATTAGCGGATAACCTGTCGAGAAAGAGTTCACTCACGACCCATTAATACTCGCATATTATTATTATAGTGCCGTCGATGAGCTTATCCGCTAGAGTCTATAGACCTAATATTAGCATCTATAATTGCCGGTGACGTCCTATAGACCTATACTATCATACTAACCTGAATTTATCGCTTCCGGTATGATACATATATTACTGCTGTATAGAAAGGGTATTAACACGAGGAGATGTTATGAATTGTATAGTCGATCTATGAAATTCATCTATTTATACGTGCTTACCTGAATGCTATTCAGAGTACCTCTTATGAAATGTGACATTAATCACACTCACTCATGGCTCCTCTTTTGCCAATCTAGTACGATTTTCACATGCAATTGGCGGCCACATATTTTTGATCGTTTATGGTAGTTAAAAGCCGTTCAAGGGTCGCAGACACGACCTAATTAGCACGGCAACGGCCACTCCAACACGCTGATCAGAACATTTCTGTCTTGTTAATTGGTTCTAACGGGTTGTTTGAGGGTATGGACTGCGTTTGGAATTGTGAGAATGAATAGCAACCCTTGTTCGTTAGCTATCAAGTGGCCATAACCTTTTGTTGCCGAGATTGATCATCGTACTTTGATAATTTAGTCACTTTGCATTCAGATTCTTTATTTGAAAAATGGCGGCTTTGTTTATGGAAGAAAATAATTTCAAAATCAGGTCATCATGTCTTCGTTCTGACTCAACACTCGATAACAGAAGAAAAAAATTACTGAAGTGCTACTACAGTCAAAACTGTAGTATTGTAACTGGCATTTTTACAAACCGATTCTGTTTTGTTCTACAACTAAAAAGTTTCTTGAAACTCAGAAGAACAACAGTGTCCTTCTTATCTAAACGCTGTAATGTCATTGTTAGACGATTTTAGAGGGCAATCTGGGAAGCTATAAAGTGTGAAGCAACAGTAAATTTTCGTTCTATCTCTTTCTTTGTTCTCGAAGAACAAGTGGCGAGCTTCAATCAATTTGTTGTAACATTAGGTCAATTTCCCACTTGACAAAGTGCCTGTTCTCGTCAAAAAAAACTTTATTTGGCCAGCTTTTATTCTCGAATCGCGTAGCAAGATTAAAGAAGGGATAACAGGGCCCTCGAGGTCCGATTTGCTTTGTCTACGATCACAAGTAACAATATCTGTAATAATATCACTGGAGTTTAACCCTAAACTTCCGAGACGAAACCGAGCAATGTTCGCGTACTTTCGAATACAAACGAACAAAGAACCAGACGACGTCGGAGTGTCAAGCAAAGAAGATTAAAGTAACTGGATACTTCCTATATGTATTGTGATATACTTAACACATCAAATGATTTCAAATCAATCAGAACAACGTTTCAACTAACAGGCTCTTGGAATTAGTACCACAGTACGCAATCACCTTGTTTATTAGTTTTGTTTAGAGTACCCACTTCGGAAACGAATTCCTTTTTGTACAATTGGCCCTTGTTTGTCGACAATTTACTGGTATTTGTTTTAGAGTTATTGAATTCCAACTAGTTTTCATGTTTGGTCAACATTTCTGAAAACGAAGTGACCTGGTCCTTGAAATAGCTAAACTCAGTAGCGAATCTATTAGAGGAATGCGTCAATATCTAAACAAATATACGTGATCTACCAAAGCTTTCGTACTGATTTGGTAGAACATGACGAAACGAAAATCTGACAATACTAAATCTTAAATATTGATTTTGCGATGAAACGAAATCCGGAAGATTTCCGTAATGCACAAGGCAATTTGTATTCATTCGTGCTTGTCTGATTCATCATGATAGTTCCCGTTTACACAGCGTTTCGTTGTGTTCTTAGTTAGATTCTCTGAACAGCCTTGTACGCGCCATGATCAATGCGGAACTGGAAGCATTGTTTTTTGTGTGCTGACGCGTCGTATAACAGACATTTGTGACTAAAATTCAAGTTCATGCGATAACATTGTTCCTCACTGACGCTTATGTTAAATTTTATGCCATTTTGAGACAGCGATAAAACGCTTATTTCAATCTCCAGTCATTTTGACGCCACGTTTTATCGATAGGCGCACAGGTATTACAGTGCACTGAGTATATATGTAGTATACAACTGCGACATCCATCTCCTCGCAGTTCTACTTTCTAAGAAAGTAAAACGCGGGAATAATAAACACTGTACCACAATCTACTGTAAGGATCACCAGGTCAGTTCTACATAAAACTTGAAATGCGATGCTATTACAGTATTGTTGTTATCAGTGTTTGACGTCGAAACTTTAATTAATGTGAAGTATTGAAGTATATTTGTTTGATCTAGGCTACAGCATTCCAACAAAATATTCTCGTCTGGCACCGCAACCAGACAACTTGTCACGTACCTGGGAATATCTTTCAGGTGGTGTACAACTATTACTGTTTGATTAGTGTATTACTCAATCGAATATACCTTGTACAGTTCGTTTTAATAGAGGTATATTACGAAATGACATACATACTTTATTGATATGAAAGTAATATCGAGCGATTTAGGTTGCCTGCTCATTTCTCCAAAGTCCCAATTCTTTTGCGGAATTGTGAACTACTCTTGGGTAACAAGTATAGCAAAACTGAATTAGAAAGTAATGTATTGTTATTCCCGTTCATGGGATATCAAAAATTTGACTAATTTAACTACGTACATGAAAGAGTTGGCGACAAAGCGATAAGAGTTGTCGCCACCATAAACACTCGACCCAGTGTTGTTTTTACTTAGTGGAATCACAATGTTGTCATATATAAAATTACGTAGGCAACGACATCTCGTTGTTCATCTATAGCGGAAGAACTATTACAGAATTGCCAAGTGGAATATACGAATGTACACTGGAATAATAATAATACGTTTGGAGGAATAATAGCTGTTGCGGAGAGTTTCGTCAAATGTAATGAGCTTACTGAAGACTTACAAGTAGTATAGCATTAACCTATGGCAATCGGCCCTAATATCGCGGTATATACAAAGACCCAAATGCCTTTCAAACTGTGTGCTTTTAATCGATCCTTATCGAATCGTTTGTTAGAAATATTAGGGCGGCTGTAATCGCCGCCACCCTAGTACCTCCAGTGAAGGCAAGCTGAGGCAGGATCTGGACAAATGTCTCGAAGCGGAAATAGAAAAGGAATAATAATTAAAATATTGTTGTGTAAATAATACAATTTAGCTTATAAAATATTAGTAAAAGCAATAGTTTACAGATTTTTGATTATCGAACCCGGGGGTATTTTGATAACTCGTGTGATTGAGTTGCTTATAATTTAACCTGGTAAATAAATATACGTAATGTATATATACGGGTTTTTGTCGAAATGTCGTTTATTACATGATTGGCGTGCAACTCGGAGATCTCACTTCTCAATTAAATCCAGACCAAGCTGTTCGACGTCTCTGAGATGTAAGCTTATTTGTTTAAAAGAGCTGTGACGTCACCTACTGATTACTCCACCATGCGCCGCACTGCCTCATTCGTTTCCTCTTCATTATTAGTTGCTGCGTGCGTATAGAATTCTATTCACACAGTAAGTAAGCGCTAGTACAGATTGCCACCGTATGAAGCAAGGACCTATATATCGCACTACATAATAGTCGAAGCTTGATGTAGTATCGTGGTATTGAATTGCTTGCATAAGTAAAGTGGCAAATCAGTTGAAGAGTATATATATATATATATATATATATATACGAAACGTTAGATCCATAGATAGCAAGTATAGATGTTCATATATGACAAGATACATTTGATTTGAGACATTCTTCATCCTACGCAGCTTCGAATTTAGGTGTTTACAATTACAAGGTGGTAGGAGACAGAATTATGTACTGTATTACAGAAAGGCTGCGGGAGAATACTGACCAAATTGCCAGAATAAGGCATGTCTACTTATATAAAGTATGCGGTTGCTATATTCTTTGTCTGTGTGCAGTATTTTCCACTGCAGAGATTATCATGTGATAGTGCAGAGGTAGGCAATATGCAATAGAAATACTGTAGAGCGGATTGAGCGGATCTGTGCCTAATAAATTTGAAGAATTGTCTTTAAATTAATGTTATCGTAGTTATAGTCATTTGATATTTACCTACAATATCAACATAGAAATAGAGTATTGCATTGCAAATGATAAATTGACCATTTTTTACTCTTTTATTGTACAGAAATACAGTATTAGATATTTTGCAACACGATGATGCAGTTTGAGAATCCCGTCGGGCCCCAAACGAACATGCAACAAGCTCCACCCAACTCCGATCCTCAAGGAAACTACAACCAGTTTCAGCATCAACATACGCCATTCTACATAGATAATATACTCGGACCATCGCCACCAGGAAGCACTGCAATCGGTAACAGTAGCAACGGCGGCAATTTATCAGCAGTACAGCCAGAAGATGATTCATCTGCAGTAAACAATGCTAATCTAGCGCACACACCGAATCCAGAAAATGCCATGACACCAGGGGCATCTTCCATGAGTCCTGCCATGCCTATGACCATTGGTCCCACGTCTTCTTACCCACTAGAAGAGCTATCTTGTCCGCCACCCCTGACACACAATGCCCGCGCCACAGTCACGAGCGCACCCGCGTTTTCCCCGGCGATGCGTGGATTGTCACATCAAACCCCACCGGGTCTTGTAATACCAACCCCAATTCAGGCTGTTCCCGGACATCCGCCTCCAATGTTGGGTTACCCTCCAGCGTCCCCGAACTCCTATTCGAGACCTGCAGCAATGTACGAACCACCCAGGATTCCAAACGGATTTAATCCGTCGAATATTCCTTATCACCCGCATGCAGGATCGTATGGACCGGGCCCAGGATTGTATTCGTATCCACATCCAGACTATGCTGCGCAAGCTTGGCTTTTGGAAAGGCATGCATACACAAAACGTAAGTCTTGCGTTCATTTTACTATTCTATTATCATAACATAATGTATACTTGTGATATAAAATACTTTGTAAGTTGCTCTTGCGTCAATATTATACGTTTTAGTATGTCGTTAAAATGACGCATGAGAAACCGAATTTGAGTGAGTTGCAGACGGCATTTTCGTTTTCGATCGCCAGGGGAAAGTACGCCATTTTGTCAGACGGTACGTACTGTGCTGTACTTACGGTACACATGTATGTTCAACAAATCAATGCAGTTAATATTACCCGATTGCACTGTAACATTATTTTAATATGTGTTTAGTTTGGAAGTCATATTGTTTAAATTATATTTATTCAATATACATATTTATACTCTTATCAAAACATAAATCACGAAGCGGCGTGGGCTTACCGATTGTACGTTATATAGTATTGGCCATTTCACGCGTTAATTGCAGCTAATCCGACTATATTAAGCGTACAATATGGTAGTATTCGTATAGGAAATAATCTGGTTGATGAGATGTGGCAGACAATCAGCAGTAATTTGTCGCCGCAATCAAACAGTGGTTTCATCCTGTTCTGTGCAAAAAAAAGCGTTAGCTGCATTAGCTTACATGTATATTATATCGACTTTCTATTGTTCATTTACTGTATGCAATATGACAACGATTGAACAACAGGTTTGCGCGGAATAATATTTGAATTCGGGTTTTCAAAATAACCCTTTTTTAATATAGGGGAAAATACTCGTCTGTGCCCTTCGACAACAGGGTTTTAAACCATTTTTGTTGGATTAATCAATCACATGCCACACTGTGAATATGCTACAGTACCTAAAGGTTCAATTTAGAGAAAAGCGGTGGTACAATGCTTGACGATGTAACATTCAAATTTAACTTGATTTTGTTTTCAATTACGCCGCTGCCCACCACCCCCTCCATACGCAAGTGTATGTATATATTCGTGTAACTACGTGCACTTATATTGGTTCCCATTGTATAGGTTTTGCTCAATACTATAATAGTTTTTTGGTGGATTGAGGCAATATAGATTTCTATAAGCGCTGTGAAACGAATTTGCGGGGCCGAACATGTAAGCATAATACATTAACCACTTTTCTGCAATTGGGAGGTCAGCTTTTTCATATGAATATACTCGTGTTATATACTAGCTATAACACCATCGTTTGTGTTGCCGACTAAACTGAAACTGCTGTGACGAAGCCTATTCACGAAACTATAGAAACCGCATGATGTTGTGTGCAAAGATTTTAAACTATATTGCTATAAGCCGCCATTGTCCCCAAACTTCAATACCGGCGTTCGCTTCTGTTGCTATCATACAAGCTGTATAACTGGCATGAATAAACGCGCGCTTGATTAGGAAGGCACTCTATTGAATTACAGGAAATCTGGCATAGAAGAACATCCGCCACTAGAGCCTAAAACACACTGGCACAATACGCCCGCGACTTTACATCGCAGAAAATCGACTCCAGCTAGCTTGCTACAGCATGTTGGTTCTTTTTTCGTCGCGCGTTTAATGTAATTTTATTGAAGCATATTGCATTCACACACACAATGCAGTAGACATTTAGTGGATGGGGAGGTGGATCGTTGATAAGAGTGTGAATAGTAGTTCCGATAAAGAAAATAGTAATTTATACTTGATACATGGAACCCAATAAAGAAATAATGGAAATTAAACAGAGTTTGCAAAGGTTACTTTGCTACATTCGTATATAAACCCAGGAATGAACATTAATTATCATTAAATATAATTATAAACATTCAACATCATTATCTTAATAATATTAAGTATACCCTTTCCCAAAGCAATCTAATTTGTTTAGGCTAATAGACATGTAATATTTATATAAGTAATTAAGTATATGATAGTTCAAGTTTAAGTTCATTGGTGTATTTCTGGAATGTTCTTTCAACAAATTTACAATGAAAGCTTGCTTGGCCCCGGCAAAATCATTATCAATATATTCGGATAGCTCGAAGTAATTTGTCTAGTCCGTTCGACTTCGAGCTAACGATAATATCACAATTGAAGTGTCCATATGTCCCTGTCTTCAACAGAGTAATATTGACGTTTCAATTTGTAACTTTGTGAAAACGTCCTTTGTATGACCCAACGCTTGAAAAATCGATGAAGTAGCTTTAACTGGACGACTAAATTGGTTTGGGAAGTGGTCTAATACGATTAGCAATCTCGATTAAGTAGTAGTACATCATAGTTTGTTGTTCACTGTTTAAAAACGATATTTCTTGCGTTATGAACTCGTTGTTCTGGTACATCCATCGAACGAATACAGTATACTTTCGATATTACGACCCCCTAGATTTACGGCGAATTCGATTATAACGTGACGTTCAGCACAATTGACTATGAACCTTATTGATATTACCCTACCCTATTGCTCATACTGAGTCTTCAAATTTACTTCTAGTCGTAATTTCGGTTAAGATTTAGCTAGATGATCTCGTATATATCCAGGAGGATGCCGCCTATTATGATCGCAGATGATGTTATCAATCGGGCATTGTTATCAATATCAATCTCAGTCCTCAAACATATAGCTATATTTATCATAAGGAAATTGATCCACAGCGATCACAATAAGATAGATATGCACTGTATGTATATATGTATAACCTTTTTAATCTTCTAATGCCTATGCAGATTTAACAGCCATTAATTGCATATATATTACCGGATATTATCTCAATATAAACCGTAAGATATGGCGACTATTGTCAACTTCCGATCAAAAGGGCGATAATTGCTGTCCCAGGCGACATCAGTCCCCAACGTAAACAATAGCATTCTTTATTCTTCAAATCTAACTGTTGATTCTGTGCGTCGAACCAGGGTTTAGTTTTATGATACATGACGCCGTTCAAATGGCTTTACTATTTGTGGCCAGACTTAATCATCAATGTAATCGCTATTTTCAGAGAGAGGGCAAACTAATTTGAAATATTATCGGGATTTCGCCATAAAAACATTAAATAAACACTCGTGAAAGTAGTTGCTTGTACGGACGGGACTCCGACCGCCGATCGACGGGAAAACAAGGCGCTCGGATAGGCCGTTAGATAACGACGGGGGTTATGATGGCAATAGCGACTTTAGACGCCTCAAGTATTCAGTAGTCAAACAGCACGCCGACATTATGGCTCCTTCTTGTCCTTGGTTGGGAACAGGCTTTCTTTAGTGGGACCGCGATATATCTCTTCCATTCTGAAAACGTCTTTTCTGGTCGTCTGCTAGTTTACGACCAAATCGTCTGTGTTCGTATTGTCATCATTCAGATTTGTGTATGATAAGCAGTGCCGGATTTATAAGAGGGAATTTGTCCCAGACCTCCCTGCTGGATGGACCCCAGCAAACAAAACTTTATTATTCTTTGGCTTGTTATAAAGTGGGAATACAATAATATGTTATACGGCAGTTAAAAAAAAATAGAGAAACTTAGTAGGAACCTAATTTATTTTTTTTCGTGAAAATGCGGTTAATCACTCATTTTAAATGTAAAAAATCTGTGGGGCACCCTTCAATTGAGGCCCTGAACATCTGCTTGTTTTGTTTATCAGTTGATCCAGGACTTGCTATCCATGTAGTAGTTTCGTATTAATAGGTACTAATATAGTTTGTAATTGATTGGTACGTATGTATAATCATTATAAAACTTTTTGTTCAGGCAATACACCAATACCATAGAGTGGGTAGTCGAGACATCTTGATGAACTTTCTAAGTGGTAAACATTGCAGAAATCCCCTAATATTATTCAAATGAAAGTAATGTTCTTGACTTGTTCTTCGTCACCTTGCGTCATCCTTACGAAACGATAATAACTTTATTATTCATTTATTATGTGTCAAAAGTGAATTGAATTGATTTCGATAGGCTGCTAAATAATTCTTTGTATCATTTTTCATTTTTTTCACAAGCTGACAAACAGCATGGCGTACGGAAACCGCACCTATAAATCACCGCAATTGAAAAGTACTTCGGTTTCGTTCTGCGCTGGGCTCTGGGTCAGAGCTCGGTTGCAAGAAAACAAGCTGTATTGCGATTCAATTTTCGTTTCGTAGCTGTACTGTTCTTTATTATTAGTTTTCGATTTTCCCTCATGAAAAGGTCAGACGTGCGTACGAGAGGAAAAACACATTGAATTGTTACCTTATTCGTCTTGACTGTTCCCTTGAAAAACAAACCTCAGCGCAGTCAACTTTGGTAAAGACTCGTTTCCCATTTTGCCAACTGGCGTCCAGATTATGAGCCAGCCGTATCCGGCTGCAATCATGAAGTTTTTCGAATTTCCTGTTACCGCGTTGCGCCGCCAGTCATGCACTGCTCTTTGCAGCTGTTTGTTATTTTACCCCGCGAGTGGAAATTAGCTTACTAAGGAAAGGATATGTTGGTTGTTGCCGTAATTTTATTCGTAACATGCAGAGTAACGTGGTGCCTAACCCAGTTTATTTCTTCCTATATGTCAAATTAACAGCAATTAATAATTGTACTCTTGACAACTGGAAGCTTAGGAACAATGGGAAACTGCTTTATATACGGTGGTGTTACAGTGCAATCACGATTATGAATGGCTGATGGTTTCTCCCGTCTTTTCAGATTTTGAAACCATATTGGTAACATAGCAGTTGGAACTCGTGCTACACAATACAGTACAATCATTCAAACAAATACAAATAAGATAAAAACAAGTGAAAGAAATAGACTCGCATACAGCTAAATACCCAAGTCACAAGTAATAATTATACAGTAGCAATAAATTTCCAAGTTCAAAATGTTTCTAATACGGTAAAGATACTTTCAAAAACTTTCTGCTATTAGTTACTGTTAGTATTACATCCAGACTATACACAGTTCGACGTTACCTGCCCCAAGGCTTAGGCGTAATACCGACTCTATTATTTCCTGTTTTATGTTATTTCTAGCTTTAATACACGACTATTACCCGTATGCTTATAGATTTCTTACTCGATATGGAATACTATATATTGTTGTTATTATCATAATGTTTGAATACAGATATAAACCATGTAAATTTAGTATATCTCAGTGCTAGTAGGATAATTGTAGGCTCGTTGTTGATTTCAATTATTTTATTCGTTAGAGGGCGCTATAGTTTATGCGATATATGAGCAGATTTAGTACGTTTATTTTTCAGTAATATTGCGTGGGTTAGTAGATTGTTTTCCCTCTTCCTTCACTAAAAAAACCTTGTCCCGACGATTGACAACACTTGAGTCGCGATAGGATTCCCAGAAATCGCGTAAGACGGTGGCTTATTTGCACAGTGTTCAGTTTACCTCGGATGCCAAACACAGTATTCTGTATCAGGCGTTACAGATACTTAATCAAAGACGATTATCGCAGTTTGTTCTAAATGTAAATAATCGAAACTCGCTTAATAACTCGGTATCAATGCTGTTCTGTCGTTTGAACGCGTAACGATTACTTTAGCAGCTAATACTACGATTCCTGGCGCGATAAAACAAGATAGTTCGGTCAATACTCGTAACCGCTCAATTAATTCGCCATTTTTGAAACAAAGGCATCACTGTTTCGATCTAGCCAAGAAAACTCGGCGTGTGGTAATGGCATTGAACGTGTGAGGTAAACGCCATTTTGATATTATATTGATATTTTTCTCCCTATTTACATACTTTTACTTTTACTCATAATTCACTGGCCAATGGGTGCAAACACCCAACTTGTAAGATATACCTTAATAGGCTGCATAAGGTCACACGAGGTAGTTTTCAAATTTGAATTCCTCGTCTGACTTAAAGGGAAACGTTTTTCTGGTGTTTTAAATTCTCATCGGTTTGAATCCTTGCTTTTAAGAAGGCGCTTACTTCCACCCTATGCTAAAACCCAGGTAAAAACTAATGAACTAAGGAAACCCAGTCTTCGCCATGACACACACCTGTTTGTTATGGTATTCAAAATAGAGAATTTCAATCATTTTTTGAAACATTGAAAGGTTCAAATTACGGAACTTGATAGAATAACTTATTTTACATGTATGAATCACAATGAAATTATTTTCCGGCCTGCTGCTAGATCATTTGTCTATAATCACATCTTGAAAAGGTTGTCGACCTCTAGACCTGAGATCATATCATGTATAAGTACATCGGTTGTTTTTTCAAATTTTTCTAGGCCTGGGCACATTTAGCAAAGTAAATTTTGAAAAAATTTGACTCTTAGCCTTGATCCTAAACGACATTTAGAAAACTATTTCAGATGAAAATTTGTCGGCACATCTGCGAATGTATCACGGCGCAATATAGTTTGGATGATACTGAAGTATATTAGCTTCTATTTGATTTGATTGTATTTTGATCTACTCGATTTTGATATCAAGGATCTGTGGGTATTTCGCGTAGATCTAAGAAATTCACTTCAGTTTCATAGCTGGATTAGATTGATTAATGATATGGATCAGCCTATGAATGGTGATTAAATAGGCGATTATTTGAACAAAAGAACAAAAATCTATTCCCTCTAGAAACCGAATATAAAAATGTCGTTAAATATGACCTGACCAAGTCAGACACTACAGTATCAATTCCATACCACACCATCTGGTCATGACTAAATTTAACCTTAACTCACATGCCTTTAGAGCAGTAGTTCTCAAACTCATTTGGCTCGCTATTTGATCAAATGTCAGAAGTTCCTTCTCTCCTAACCAAAATGGTCGGAGTCAGGAGGTTCCAATCCAAATGCATGTTATCCTAAGGAAGATTGCAGTTAATGATAAACTTGTGATTGATATTTTTGCCGTTAATTGTGGGATATACCAAGTATCTGATCAGTATTTCAACAGCTTGAATCAACCGATTCTGCGGTCCGAATTCCTCTTTCGAAATGGTGAAATTCTCCCCATGGAGAAATTCGCTCCTGCCTTTGAGCAAGCCTTTCTCTAAGAAAAACGTGAATATTAACTCCCAATTAATCAAATCATTATTGGTCTCGTTCATTGTAAAATCAACCAATTTGACCGTAAATTCCAGGAACTCATTTTTGACACTGCTTAGAAATTCGCAATATTTATTCCCATGTGTCATCTTGTTCAAAGGAAAACTTTCCCAGCGTTTCGTTGTACGGTAACGTCACAGAATACACGTGGTTGGCTTGAATTCTTGTTCACCAGTCAATTAATTCATGACTATTCACATTTCAAGTGTTGTATGCAAGCAATTAGGAACTATTTACACGATAAGAACATGTCATGTACATAGGTATCATCAACGACGCCGTTGTGTCGAGCGTTAATTAACTTTCTAGTACAGCATGTTTGCGGTGCAGGCTCGTGTGTATTCGACTTAGGAATTTACAGTAATAAACTGACGTGTTTCGGTGATCAAAGCGTCCCTAATGTTATGTGGATAGAAATTGCTGAAAAATCTATGTATAGCATTTTGGTGCAGATAAAAAAAAATTATTTACTAACAGATTGAGATTGCCTTTTTGTGAAATGTTAAACAAAGTGTTCCGTGATCAATAAATATGGTTCATTTTCAATACAGTATATATTAAAATTGAAAAAAAATCGCCAAGTCGTCGAAATAAGTCGTCCAACTACGGGGTATACTTTTATTACGTTTTTTTAGTTTTCAAAATAATAATTCTAAACTATCTGTATAGTCAGGTAAACATAGAAATAACAAAATTTTGAAGTTGAGAAAAAAAAACATTCCAAAAAATTCAAATCAAGCATTTGTGAATTGGGTCAATCAAACTATCAACTAGTAATGTAATTTAGAATCAAGTTTTGAAGTGGGAGCTTTGATCAAAACCCACTTAACGTATATAAACAACTTGAGGTCGATTGCATCCTCTCTGCAGGTCTACGACATAAAAAAAAATAGATACGACCAACCATTGCACACAATCCACTCGAAGGCCCCTTGTTCCGTCGCGAATATATTTGCACAAATGCTTCAGCAGCGACACCGTTGATTTACTTAGAGGAATACTTGCTTGTAAAGCGCGCTTTATCAGTTGATAACAGTCTATTGACAATTAGCTATTGACATTATAGAGATTTAATGGCCCTTTGTCGTTACTGATAGATCGTCTGTCGGCAATTAATAGGCACCGGAATGTTATTTTGTCCCTCCCCTCGATTCCGATTATTGTCGTCGTTAATAATATTTGAGCACGGCCACTGACGCCGACAGAGAATTAATACTGGCGAGCAAGCGAACCGCTTTTGATAGGTCTAGAGTAATATAGTACGAGAACTTTTATTCGAATATAGAAGTAGTAATAGCGACAAGGCAAACAGTTGGTTATATTATACTTGTATCGCTATCGCTAATCACTTGGTCATGACTACATTGAATAAACACCACAGTGGCGCCTGCTATTGCTCGATTAGGACGCGTACTATTTACACAGACGCCTCCGAAAGTGTCTATGAAAATACATTCACGGTGTAGTCTGAGAACAGTCCAGATCTATCCATTTTGAACAGTAGGTACTGGTGCCTGGTGAAGTAGCTGACCCCGTCCGTTATACGCACGTTATGATGTCGCATGATATTACCAAGTTAGCTATTTCTAAGTAAACAATTTTAAGGTTGAGTAGCATGTTAGTATTTAACTGATAAGCGTATCTGCGTGGGTCTATTTCAACAAAGAGACCTTCGGTCTTTAGCTGGTTCATAATCAATGTAACTATTGTTTTATTTCAAGTCCATATCTTATCAACTATATGTTCCCCTTCCGAAATTTCTCCGTGTAATACTTTGAGTAGTGCCCGTATTTTTTTATCTGAATTTTCACCTGTATTTTATAGTCGCTAGAGGTCGCAAGTGCTACTTTAGTAAATTTACCTCGTTTTGATTTCTGCAGTCGGAAGACCAATGCTATGGGGCCCCTTCATGCACCGAAATATACACAAGAGGAAAGGAGGACAGGTTCGATTCTCAAACGAACAAACTTCGGAGCTGGAGAAAAAATTCGAGGACCAAAAGTATTTATCACCACCAGAAAGAAAGAAACTGGCAAAATCCCTGCAGTTGACAGAACGACAGGTAATTTTCTTTTTCAGTGTCTCAATATACAATGCGGAAATCGTATTTATTCGATCAAGGATAACAGAGACGTACATAAAAAATGATTGGCTATAAATTGAGCCTATTGAGACTAACAAAAAGTGTTTTACATTTTGCTACTATCTGCTAGTGCCCAAAAAAGGCAAAATAAAACGAAAAATTTTCTTCTACTATAATATTTTATATCATAACGAATCAAAAGCATGACTCTCTGAGAGTTGTTTTACGTCACAAAATGGCATATCCGTTCTTAGTCCCGCGATCCGCGAGTAAGATCGCAATCAGCAGCGGGAGTTCGTGGAATTTGCAAGCATGGCAAATATCCCCGATCGCATTGCGTGACGCCGTGCAGGCTTGAACCGGAAATTGGCCTTCCTGTCTCGAAATTACTATTTCCCATTTGTCCGCGGACTAATCGGGAAAGTAGGAAACCTAAGCCAACTCTGTGACAAAGAGGTTTGTTTACTTACATTCAACCACCACCGCAAACGTACTTGTAAAGGGGAAAAGTTCTTTCTGAGCTTAATAATAGCATGTGGTGGTATGAAGCACTTTCCTCTTTCTCAAATGCCAGACATCGGGCAGGAAGCACAGTTTGCAATGCAGATTGAGTTTACTTCGATATCACAGACATCGATGCCACAAAAAAGATTGGCGTCATCTCACAAAGCAGAAATTATATGTCTTTGTGAATGTTTGCGGTAGAGCAATAGTCTCGAATACAATTTAATAGCAATAATCATTCTTCAAATATTTAGTATAAAACTAATAAAAATTTAATACACTCTGGTTCACCTTCGTCCTCTGCTGACGAATTTTTGTAATGCATTTTAATATTCATTGTAACTTATGAAAAGGCGGTATATTCTTATTACAGGTAAACATTTACATATAGTAATTACAATCTAGCAATTAGATTTCAATATAGAATTGTATTTGCAACGCTATCATAGCAGACGACCTAATCCGACCCTCTCTTTGCTGCATTATTTTGCTATTTACAAAATGGCGCTGATGAAGTGATCGACTTTTATACACAACAACTATTTATAATCATTCTAACATCATTAAGTAAATTGTCGTTGTTTCTTATACAGGCTCTTAAAAAATCCCAAAGAATAACGGTGTTTATTTTTGAACAGGTCAAGACGTGGTTTCAAAACCGTCGCGCGAAATGGAGACGACTGAAACAGGACGGCAACGCAAACTCTCAGAGTGACAAAAGATCAGACGACGGAGGCAACACGAACCACGGAACGGATGAAGATTCTGCCGACGATCTTTCCTCCAGTGAGCAGCAACAACAAAATTCCAAGGAAGCATCTACTGAGAATTCTACGGCGAGATCGGTGAAGAAAGAACTCGATTCTGAGAGTTCTCCTCATCACGTTCCCGAAAATACTACATCCGCCAATCCCAAGCCTGCTCCGGTTCCTTTTCCTGCGGCTTATGAGCCGTGCCTGCAGCTTTCGAGCGAACAATCCGTATCCCATGCAGAATCTACTATTCCTTTACTAAGACACCATCATCACAATCCGTACAACTCTGATTATCCGCCTTCAGCAATTCAAACATCTACATCTTCATCGGCTTATCCACTGACGCATCCCCAACAGAACGCTTCTATGCCTCAGTTTCATCACTTGCAAACTCCACACGCATCCTACTATCATCAGTCACCGGCGGCAGTCAGCATGGAAAGCTATACACAAAACAATCATGAATTCTCCAACCATTCTCTCAATAATCATATGAATCAATATGCTCCACAACCAACATTGAATCAATCGGTGACTCATTTGCAATCTCTCATGCCTCCTTATGCAGACCAAAATAATAACATATCGCAGTAAATATTAGTATTTTGGAAGTCTCATTCCCGTATTCAAGACCTAACGTTATTCACCGATTATCGTTTGGCTGAATTGGAGGAGAGTTTGGCCTCCAGCCAACTGAACCAGATGTGCCTTAAAGTGTCATACTCCGTACTCGCAAAATTCAATTTTATATTTGAACATGAAGCAGAGTAATTTTGAAGGTGGATCAGCTCAATAACAGTGTAAACCTTTGCACAGTTACGACAAATCTTACGACTTTCCTAGTATACTAATATCCAACCTTTGGATACATACACCTACCTATCCGCTACGATTGCTTTTGGGAAACATTGTTCAAAGCAACCCAATATTGTGTCGTGGTATAACATGTGGTATGTATTGCAGCTTAGAGGATATAGTCACATGCTCAGCCATATAGATACATTTTAAAACCTAGATAATTATTCATCAAAGGTATATCGTTCATTGAGTATTTTTTCTCGATGGGATGATGACATTTCGCCTTTATGGATTACCTATCTTATAAAAGAAGAGTAAAATTAAGATCTGTAGTTGTTTTTAGGTCCCTCACTCTATTTTACCATACAGATAAGATATCTTGAAAGCGGCCCCAGTTTGAGAACTATTTGAATTCGTTTATATTTATATGTTTTATAGCATTATTCAAATGTGTTTTTTGTTATTCCATCGATTACTCGGAAGCCTCCAACTTCACGTGAGCAATAATCCCTGTGGTCAACATGCAAAATATTACACTGCATAGCGTATAGTTGAAGAAGTGGATTGTAAATATCGTTTGCTTGCTATGGGCCTTGTGCTGCAAATTAGACAGTATTTAGACCTACAACAGTTACAATCTTTTATTGGTGCTTATAGATTTATCAATACACTTATTGGTAAATTCTTGCCAAACTATTTAAGGAAACAATCATAAGCTGACCAAAGATGTTATGATGCTTGTTTTCGTGAACTTCGTAGTCACAGTGAACTCAAATACGGGGAGCATGTCTTTCGTTTCTATATGGTGGAAATGCGGAAAAATAGAGCCCTTTGACATCATCGTAAAATAAGTATTACACAATATTACAGAGAATATAATAGAATATTCGGTCCCTAGACTTTATAGAGTTCGCGCATCTTCTCAATCTTGAATAGAAGACCACTGTAAGAATATGTGCAATATAGTGCAATGTTTACTATATGTGTTCTTTAATATGATATGTACTTATTGTTCTTTCTAGAGCAATGATCTTGTTACTTAACAGAGTACAACACATATACTGTATAGTGATCTCAAATCATGTAGAAATTCTATACAAGATCCATCACTGCTCGTGATAGCAGTCGAAGGTATGAAATGTTATGATATTTATTGCAATGGAAAACACTGATTAGACAAAGATACTCTAATCATCTAATGAATGAATTGATACAAGTTAAGTGGTACATTCCTTTAACGTATCAACAGAAGAATTGTCACGCCACAGTTGACAGTTCGGTACTAGTGCAGAAGTGTTGTCCCTTCAAAACACCTGGGTATCTTAGTGTATGTTAGTCCAGATTACGTAAGGATAGATTTGCTGAGGGTATGGGTAATTTAGCAGTAATGGTAAACCTGGGGTACGCGAGCCGCCGGTTTATTGAAGTTAGAATGGATCGGGCCCGGGTTACTGATCTAAAAACGCTTATGATTGGACTTCTAATGATCTAATCACGCTAAAATTAGCAGATATGAGTCAACCGCCTATTTACTTAACCTTAACTTAAAAAGAGGAGAACGACTCCCGTTAGTTTGCTGGGCATATGAGACTTATATGTATAGATTCGTTATGAAATTCTCCATTCATAGGCCTGTCGTATATAGTGGGACGGCAATTGGTCCGCGAGTTATTAAGGTATGTTCAATGCGAGGTCCCTCGATACGACGACCCGGAATAGGTATTCCAGTTTCGAAATAGATTTTTCCTGGGTTTACCTGAATTAATCGACCCCATTTTCTCAAGGAATGTTATTTTATCTATAAAGTCTCATATGTGCTAATTTCAGCATGATTGTATCAATAGAAATAATTCATAAACGTTCATTGTACTTTGCCATCTAGCGGTTGGAAATTTTCACTTCACCTCACGCTTTTAAAAT
>QXVX01007127.1:0-16223 GCA_013436065.1 Halocynthia aurantium
AACAGTTATTATATCAGTTTTGAAATTGTATGAACAAAAGTGGGCTTCAAGCTGATGATGTAAATCAATTAACAGTCCTTCAGATGCTGTTAATTATTGTTAGTTAAATGTTGAAGTACTTGGAACAACAAGGTAGTTTCCAAGGGCCTCGTGAGTTTTTGAATTCTGTCTATAGGATGGATGTCAAGTGTACTGTCTATGGGGTATTATAAATTCGTTACTTTTGATCCGACCGTTAAAAATAAAGAAGACACTAGATAAATCCATTAACAAAGCTCTTTCGGTGAAGTACTGACGTGAGTGCTAAGTTAATTCATACAAAAAAGTTACAAGAATTATTCGCTGGTTCACTGATGTACCACCTTTTATATTGACATTGACCTTTCAACTAATGACCCTTTTTCTTTTTTTCTCGGATTTTTTTCTTTTTTAATCAAGTTTTCGTATTCAGCATTCACGTGTTGCTGTATAAATACTACACGACATTACAGGATTACCAATTAGGCTATACTATGAGCAAATGCTTAGCCTACGTTTATCAAGGGCAAACTAGTCTTCGAGCAGCAAGCGACAACACCCTTAACAAAAAATATAATTACAATACATTTTTACAATTTTGAAGTTTAAGACAAATCTATGTCAAAAGAATGTACTGCAATTATATTCATTCCTTTACCAACTTATCAATCCTATTATCTTGTCATTCAATTCAAGTAATCGAATTCTGTGCGACTCTACTATTACGCTGTTTTGGGCGCCAAGTTGACCTTTCCCCGGTTATACAATACAAAAACAAGCAAGCGCACTAACTGCCAATGCATTCTACTGATTTCCCGAATGCAGTATGCCATATTAAATCTTAAATAATTCTTTAAAAATGCTTACAAACGCTACAATTAGTGTACTGTACTCTCATACTGATCGACTTTCACAAATGAACAGTTAATTTTTTGAAGAATGTATACCTTTGCAACAGGAGTTTACAATACTAAATGCTTTTGTTTATTGGCTGTTAATGTTACATAGTACAAAACAATGGTAGAATTAGTTGTTTATTTCACTATTACCTTGGGGGCAAGAAGCCTTCATAATCTGTCAAACGGAAATGGACGAAATGGTGATATACAAGCAAACGATTGACAGTATTTCTTTGGGATTGCGTGTGAAAGCTACGACCTGTACTGTCGGTTCTAGAAGGAGTGAACGCCACGGGATATTATCGCACGGAATAAATGACCCCTCCCAGATCTTTGAAATATATCTCATTTATTCCGTACGAGGATTCTTCAGTATGACAGATTCAGCTACAATAACGCAATATTCATCCTGGTCTCCCGGTGTACGTGTGAGTGTGACAATGTGACTCCGACCTTACAGGGGTCAAACTATCATCCGAAACGACAGAAATATTTTTAGGGGACTGCGAATTACGTAGTGAGCATCCTGAGTCGTGTAATATAGTAAACGCGTCTAATGGAAGAAAGATTAAACTTCATAAATTGAAAGGGGGTTGAGGAACAATACCGAACTACGAACAATTAACCTATTGTCATACGATCAAACAATATTTTGAATTCCTCCCACCACGGTTTAATGAACGCGCCCAACAAAGACGAACGGATAATTTCAAAATTTACGAAAACTAATCGCCTTCATTGTCTGTCGTGTTTTTCCCATCAAACTTTTTATCCTTGTTGCTTATAGCATACTCTGTCGTACAGAATATCAATATTTTGCGTCGTTCTGGAACGATATTATTTTACATTTATGACTGCGAAGCAACAACAGTACAACCTCGATATAGCGTGTACCTGAACACATTACACATCGTAATCAAAGACGATACTCCACTTTCTTGAACTAAATTAGCATTAATCATAACATACAATGTGAATACAAACTGTACTAAATTATGTGGAAAGTCTTGACTAATACTATATTCTTATGACATGGCCCAGTTGTATAAGGAAGAAAATGATCTACACTTCACATCATATATATTAAATAAAAAAGTTGAAAGAGCAGACCATAGATATAAAAAGCAAATGTACTCCAGAAGCTACAAAATAAAAGCACTCTTAGTCTGAGGTATATAAATACATCTGATGAACAGAGAAGTTTTGAAAACGAAAGCCTGATTGCTAAAAATGCTCAAAGCTCACTAAGACTTTACTATTCAAATTGACTGCAAGAAATAAAAGGCTAGGGTAAACTCTACAGAAAAGAAAACAGTGAATACCTCCTAAGCACGAAACAAAAATAACTTGTGTCTACAGCAGGAAAGCAAAATAAAAAGGTTTTACATATGATAAAAAGTAGATTGTCATGTTGAGCTAGCGTAGGAAGATACTTTATTTTACTGTGGATACCGAATATTAGACTTCGGAAAGATGACGAATACAGACGAATCCTTACAACAGAATCCAAAAGTTTTCTAATTCCAAGTAGAATGTAAGTAAATATTCAAATCGGTACCTATTATCCAAAGAGGAAGATTATGGATCACATCATCTTGTCAATGATAACATTTCCATGTGAATCTTTAACCCTGATGCGGCCAGAGGCATACCTGCGATGCAAATAAATCGAAATCAGCAAGAGCATCCCAAACTTCATTTCACAATTCTAAGATTGATTCATCCAAAACCTTGTTCATACAAAGATGTAATGTGATAAAGTTATGTTACCTAGTTTCTTGTCTGCCATCTTCAAACACAGTTTTACTTGTACCATCAGGATACTCCCGCCTCTTAAAATCATTCGTGTGAATCTCTCTCTGTCCGTTAGCAAACACAATCGTCTTGTCCATGTTCGCAGATATGTGCATTTCAGTACCGTCCGGAAACACTGTTTGTTCTGTACCATCTGTGTGCAAGTATTTCACTGTCTGATCTGGAAACGAAATCTGCTTTGTTCCGTCTGGAAAGTGATGTTCTACTTGCTTGTTGGGAAATTCAAGCACCTGGAAACATATATATACTCCGATAAATAAATCCAGTCATACACAGTAGTGTAAAAAGTGAGCTACCTGCAGTCCATCCGGATGGGTCGTATGCGTTGTACCATTCTCCTTGTAAAAATATACCACGGATCCGTCAGCATATATATTCTTAATATCCCCGTTGGAAAACTTGACCTGTAGCAATAAGGAACAAGATGCAGTGTTTAATAAATTTACTCTCATGAGGAAACAGGGCTAATAAACAAAATATATTTAGGTTTACCGTTACTGTTTTCCCATCGGCTGAAACCTCCTTCTGTGTTCCATTTGGAAATTCCACAACTCTGCTACCATCCTTCAATGCTCTCTCAATTTTCCCATCTTTATGTATAGTTTCACTCAAGCCGCTGTCAGAAGCAGATGCTGATGCTTTCATCACATCCCAATCGTGAATATGACTCGTTTTAGTTTGTTTGATACATGGCCTTGGCCTTTCTACATCTCCTGTCTTCTTTACTTTCTTATCAGACTTGAGATTCTTCAATTTTCCAGCTTTTCTATCATGTTCGTATGCCTGACCATCCATCACAGCCACACTGTCAGATTTTGGACTATGGATAATTTCATGTTCTACCATATCATTTACCGCTTGCCATTTCGACTGAGGCTTCGAATTGACAGATTTCTTTTTCTTATTCCATTCTCTGGCTCGCTGCTCAATCATCTCTTGTAACCTGTCGTTGAGCTCGCTGTTATCCTTCTCAAGTTTTTCGATCTGACTTCGCATCCGGCCATTCGCTGATATCCATCTCTGTTCTTTCATTTTGCTATCCACTTTCAGTGACTCCACTTCTTCGGTTAACTTCTGAATCTGTTCTCGCTCCTCCTTCCGAGGATAGAGCTTGGTAGCTTGAACGTGATCTTCGAACAACTTTTTTTCCTTTTTCAATTTCTTCATCTCGGTCTTCCTATATTCCTCCAGACGTTGCAGTTCATCTTCTTTCTGTTTTTTGAATTCCTCCATCTCTTTGGAAAAATGGGTGAGAGCTTCTTCATGCTGTCTTTTCAAGCTCACCAGAGTTGCATTTTCTTTCTTAAAACGAGAGATTTCCCCCTCCAATTCTTGCAGTTTTTGTTTGAGCAAAGATGTTTGGACAACATCACCTTCTGAGTTAGTTTCAGACGTTTCCTGGATCGATTTCTCATCTACTGATGAGGTTGCAACCTGCTGCTCCTTTTCAGTTGACCTTCTCGACGAATTCGGGAGTTTTAATCCAGGAAAAAGCTTTTGCATGAGTACTGTTGGTGGTGGCGGAGGAGACAGTGACAAATTTTTCAAATCAATTCCCATTTTAGCAGTGTCTGTATCTCGAACAGGATTCTCAATATCTTCTCTTTCAGGTTCCATGTAATCAGAGGATTTGTATTTTCTGCCTGAACCCTCGCTCTTGGTAATATCATCGGATGAGGTGTCGAGTACCGAAAGGTCTATGTCGCCCCAAGTCTGCTCATCTTGGAATTTATGATCCTGCTCTTCGATTTCATGAGGATCTACTTCAACCGCATTGTTATTTGTGTTAACGTTGCCAGCACCATTCACAATTATGGGTTGTTGATGAGGTGAAAAAGCACTATTAGGTGAGGTATATAAACCGGGAACATGGCCCACTCGCCCCATCGAATGTTGGATGGGTGAAAACACTGAACAATTAGCTGGATGTGCAATAGGTCGGACAAGTTTTTCTTTTCTTACCAAACTAGCAGTTTTTCTTTGAATCACCTTAGCTTTTGGTACGAGAGGCGAACTGAAGTATGGTTTGGGAGGTTTGGGAGAATCGTTCTCAGATGCATCCTCAGAATCTTCTTGGAATTCGTTTTTGAGAGTCTCCTCGAGATTTTCATTGAAATTCCTCTTTTGCGTTTCAAATTCCGTCTCGGATGAGCGATAATCAGACAAATTGTTGATCGCATTATCTTCTCTAGCAGCTGTATTTGCCAACACCAGGTTAGTTTGAGCTTGCTTTCTCGCCTCTTCTCTTGCTCTCCTCCGTTCTCTGACTCTTTCCCTAAGAGTCATCTGACATTCTGAAGTGAAATTATTCATTTCGCTCTCATGTCTAAGAAGCGAAACCACGAGAGACGGTTCACTAAAAAATGAAGCATCGTCCTCAGCATATTGTTCAAGCATTTCAAATTCTTTGAGGTCTGTATCATCTGCGGGATTTTGTTTTACAGGACTGGCCTCAAGTGACTTCACAGGCTCGGGCTTCAGAATTAACTTTTGTATCGGAATTTTTACTCTTTTGTTGCTTGGTCTCTGACTCTGACTTGGTCTTTGCAAATTGGCGGTGCGTGGAACACTATTTATATCGGTTTCAGAATTTTTAGCATTCAATTGCGGTTTTGAGATATCCTTTTTTTGTTGCTCTTTTGGTCGAGGTTTGAGCGGTTTACGGATGATAGGGCCGTTAAATCTTGCTGTACCCTGACCCTTGCGTAGAAAAGAACGTTTGACTCGGCCTTTTGACTGTTGTTTCAGTTCCGCCGTCTTTTGCCTTTCCTTTGATAGTTCTTCTTCAACTCGCTGCTCAAATGATTTTTTTGCAAGAGCAGCAATAGGTACTTCATCAATGGCTTGATTTCCAGCTCCATTAAGATCTTCCTCTTCATTTTTTTGGCAACGCTCTTCATAAGGTTCCTCATCAAAAGAAACAATATCTCTATTGGAAGAATCTGAATCATGACTTTCATAATCATCATCAACATCCTGATGAATGTATTCCTTGTCAGGATCCTGCTGTGTTTCCAAGTTTTCCTCTAATCCATTTTCAATTTTTTTAGCTTTCAACAGAGCAAGCTCAGATTCCTGCTGTCTCTTTAGTTCATCTTGCTGCATTAGCTGCCATATCCTCATCAGTTGCAACTTCTGCATCATTGGGTCATCCCCTCCTCCTAAAAGATTACGCAATTCCGGATTGGTTTGCCGATCTAACATGGACAGCAACTCTTTGAATTCGTCTGAACTCGTGTCAACATCACCCACAAAACTCAGCATCCTTTCATCCTCCCCAACATCTCTCTTCCCCTCTTTATTGGATGACTTTGAAGGCAAGAGCAGGTATTCGTCAGTGCTTTCGCTATCACTGGATAGATTAGGTTTGGGTCTGTTGTGGGAATCCATCTCAGAATCAACAAAGTAATTTTCAAAATTCAATCTAACAACCCGATTAAAGTTGTCTTGAGCCATGGGCGGTGTGTCATCGCTCCCAAGTGGCAGGGGTTGAATTCCAGAGAAGTCGCTACCTTCTCCACTCTTCATACTGAGACACTGGTCATCGAAATCAATGAATCGCTGCACCTTAACCGCTTCTGAATTCCTCTGAGCCACATCTGCCGCCTCTTGCTTTCCGTTCGTGGAAAATAGGGAACTGTCTAAATCAGATCCGAGCCAGGACATTGTCGTTTCTTTTATAGTTGGTAAAGTCGGCGGTAAAATTACGCCGGCTCGCCCGATCGAATGTGACGCCATTAAGTAATACAGTAGATGTATTATAAGTAGCACACAATATATACAGTGTGTTGATATAACAGTATTAATCTGAAATCGTTAGGAATGCATTATATATTAGCACGAAAATAATAAATTTCTTTCGCCACAATCCCATTAGCGACAACTTGAATATAACGTTTAAATCGAGCGCTGTTATCTAATAAACAAACAAAACTCAACAGCAAATTGTCGGCATGAATTAAGCATCAATATATTAAATTGAAACAAACCAACCGCTTGCAATATCGACTAGTTAGGGATCGTGAGTCCACCGCGGTCCATACTTTTGGGCAAATATTCTAGAAAAACGTTACTCCTGCGATTTATGAACAACTAACAGTATGTCCATTTATGATCGTTTTTTTTCAATGATGTGTACTTGAGATGAGTCCCTCCTCGTCCATCTATTCATAAATTATAATGATATTGACGGGCTTTTCATTCCACCGGTGGAATAGCGAGTTACATCAATTGCATTGAAGTGATGTTGTGTATGGTATCTGGGAATTTGCATTTGATGATGATTAATATAAGCAAATAAGCAAAGAACGCATATGGTTTCCGTTTTCGTGTAAAGCCGCCCGATTTTCGCTATAGCGAAGAACACACGTGAATCCACAGTGATAGTAAACAAAGCTTCTGTATTCAGCCCGATTTTATATCAAATCAATTACATAATGAATTTGAACGAAGAAAAAAGAAATTTAATACTCAAACTGTACGACATTGGTGCCGTGAAGTTTGGATCTTACAAACTAAAGAGCGGAATCACCTCGCCAGTGTATTTCGACCTGCGAATAATCATATCCTTTCCCGATGTGCTCATCAGCGTATCAAAGTACATGTGGGAAACGGTGCAAGTATTTCAAAACGAGTTTTCCGTAATTTGTGGGGTGCCTTACACCGCTCTTCCAATCGCCACTCAAATAAGTACGACGAGAAACGTTCCTATGCTAATCAGACGTAAGGAGGCCAAAGACTATGGTACCAAAAAAATTATCGAAGGACGCTTTGAAAAGGGGAGTTGCTGCCTGATTGTCGAAGACGTGGTTACGAGTGGGTCGAGCGTGTGGGAAACTGCCCTTGCTTTGAAACATGAAGACATTGCTGTCACAGATGCTGTCGTTCTGTTGAATAGGGAGCAGGGAGGGTCTGCAATGCTAAAAAGTAAAGGGATAACTTTGCATTCGGTGCTTTCAATTCACACAGTCCTATCATGCTTAAAAGAATGTGGAAAAATCACAACTAATACTGTGAACCAAGTTGAAAAATTCCTTGCAGAGAACCAAACATTTATTCAACCCGCTCATGGCAAATCTGAAGGCGAAAATCATAATCAGTCTAATGAAATCAGCTGCTACGGCATGAGCACAAATTTTAAAAACCGCATATTGACTTATCAGCAGCGTGGGGCAGCATGCAAAAATCAAGTAGCTAGTAAACTGTTCAACATAATGCACCAGAAACAAACCAATTTATGTCTTTCGGCAGATGTGGATACCATTGTGGAACTGCTAGAAATGGCTGACAAATTAGGGCCTCACATATGTATGCTCAAAACCCATGTTGATATTTTAGATGATCCTAGCATGGGCGCACTGAAAACTCTTCAAGAATTGTCTGAAAAACATAGATTTGTTATTTTTGAAGACAGGAAGTTTGCGGACATTGGTAACACCGTGAAAAAGCAGTATTCCGGCGGGTCATTCCGTATTTGTGAATGGGCAGAATTGACCAACGCCCACAGCGTTCCAGGGTCAGGGGTGATAGAAGGTTTGAAGGCGGCTGCCGGAAAACGGAAAGACCGTGCTTGTCTATTGCTTGCGCAAATGAGTTCGAAAGGCAATTTGGCAGACGAAAATTACACAGAAAAAACGCTCAAAATAGCTGAAGATCACAGCGACTTTGTTATTGGCTTCATTTGCGTCTCGAAAGTAGCCGCTGATCCAACGCTTCTTCATATTTGCCCAGGTGTTAAATTAGAACCTGGTGAAGGAAGGTTGGGACAGCAATACCTCACTCCAGATGAAGTCATACGAAAGCGTGGCTGTGACATCATAGTTGTCGGAAATGGCATTACTTGTGCTGCTAACAGAGTGCAAGTTGCTGTGCAATATAAGATGGCCGGTTGGGAGGCATACCTTTCAAGACTGAATACGAATTAAAATACAGTCAATGACTTCCCTATGGGTAATGTGTTGATTAGCACAATTTTATGTGTTTCTGTTTTTTTGTTACTTGGTTAATAAAACACAATGAAAGAAAAGCTTGACAGAATTGGTGTGGTGGTGTTAAATAGGGAAAAATAAAATAGGCAGTTCCTCAACATAAAGTAGTCAAGCTACATTCCTTGGACAAGCTCAGTTACAGTGGATTTTAGTTTGGAAAACTCCACTTCGGTGAGAGATGTCTCTTCGAATGCTTTTATAATCTCTTTCTCTGTCATCTTCTCAAACACACTTACGTCTCCAAAGTAAAGATGGCCAAACAATTCAGTGACATTCACGAGAAATTTCTTGTAACATTTTTCACCCATTATCGGCTTTCTTGGGAAGATATACACTCTTCCTAGTAAGGGGATGCTAGGGTCAATATCCTTGGATGGGGAATACGGAGCACTATCGTTTTGAATAAGTGGGATCTCAAGCTCCAATCTTCTGTCTCTGCAACCTCTGACTGTATTCGGTTGATCATCATTTCCATTCGAAATGTCCTGGTCTATGGTGGGTGCAACTCCTCGTATTATTACAATGTTGTGAGCAATGTTTTTCTCAACCAAATGTACCGCAATTTTGTGAATCATGAGCGGCAGTCGCTCACAATAATTGTTTTCAGTGATGGTAAAACCAAAGCCGAGAACAACTGAATCTTTTCCGTCAATCTCGTAGAAGTTTGGAATCGCTTTTTCAGATTTTATAGTTCCGTTCAAGGATCTCATAGTTAGGGGAATTAAATTAAAAGCTTCACTATTCAACCAGTATTCTGTGTAGTAGCAATGAAGGTGAAGGTGGTTGACGCTCGCACCTCCAAGTAAGCTGAAATATAGTTTGAATATTTCAATACACAGTATATACAGTATATATGTTACAGTATTGAGTGAGTGATGTCGTGAAATCCTCATTTTGTCATGTACTTCCTAAAGTCCTACGGTAGATTTAGATTTAGGGTTAAGTCAGCATCCCTGATAATTCCCAAAATCAGTAGTTTCACAATCTTTCTGGAACATATATGAACACTTATCACACTACCTGTTATACATCACACGAAATCCGGGATGAGAACTCCTCAGCAACATTTCTATCCCAAATCGAATGGATTTCAAGTCGATAGATTGAACATGAAGTTTTTGAGGTTCCGGTACCAACAGTGAATGGCCATACTCATACGGCGAATTGTTAATGAAGATGTGACATGACGGTTTTTTATTTTCTCCACCTAGTGTTTCTTGAGCATCACTACATCCAGGACGTACAATAAGAAATAATTAGCAGTTAAACCTAAAACTTATATCATACGAGTATTGTTTGTTTTAGTACATTCACACTTCAGCGTTGTCTTGTAAAAACATGCATGTGCTTGATACTACAACAACTCATCATTGCTTTGCTCACCTCACCATCTCCATAGTGAAAAGTAATTCCTCGCTTTTAACCTTCGTGAAGTTGAACGAATTCAAATCCTGCTTCTGTATTATGTTTGTAAAAGACTGGGCCTTGCGTTTATGAGATGCTCGGTTGCGACATAGGACACCAACATATCCTTTTTCTCCAGGTATACGACTTGGCTCAGATTCAATTCTGCATGAATACAGATCGACAATTACTGATATCATTGACAAACCTTTGAAAACATAGTAACATTAAAAAGCTTTCATATGATACTAATTTTGGGGCTACTATATAGTATACAGTCTACCATGTTTTTCTGGGTTGAGATTATGGTTGTAATTCAAATTTAGAAGAACTTCAAAGAATAATTCTAGAAAGTTATTCCGAGTATACTATGGTATAACCGGTAGCATTAATATTCATTCTTTCAAGATCAATTAGTGTTGAAGATATCCTACTTATGCAGAAACAATCCACTATCGAGGACATCTTGCCATGTCGATCGTAGAAGCAAATCAAAGTTCGACAGTTGCAACTTGTTTATGCTCTCCCAAGGTATCACTTGAAAATACAAATCTTCAGAAGTAGCTCTCGACACTGTTTCCTTTGCCATGTTTTAATATTTATATGTTGAATTAAATCAAAACAACTGCAACAAATAGTATACATTTCATACAGAATAACTATACTAAAATACTAATAAAACATTGCACATATTTATGTTCCCTAAGAAGGAATTTTTCTTGTCCTACATGGCATATAAAACTTTGTTTATAACAGCGCATCATTTAATAATGCTAATTGCAACCTAATTAATTCTTGAGCAATTTTTTATAGCCAAAGGGAGAACAAGTAGTTGGTACTAAACAGAACTGATAGTAAGTAGTACTAGTATGAGTGAATCCTTATTTTAAAGATTACATGGAGCCAGTCTCACAATACGCTTGCTACTCTCATCCTACTGTATTTCATACTACAGAATCAATTTACAAACCATATCTAGCAAGAAGATATTCATATTGTATATAGGGCATCACGGTCTCTCCTACAACATTAAAAATTAATCTTAAATCAGCTGGAATATTGTTTTGTATCGGTTTACAGATAATGGACACTCAAGAAACATCATGAATGGATCCATGCTAAAATAGTTTTTCCACCAAATTCGTTAATACAGAGGCGAAACATATATATTATTGATAACTACAAATGCTTTCCGTTAGATGGCAAGTGATTATTATTTATTGCCTCTTTATGCACCTACGCAGTCTGCATCCATATCTGTATAACTGATTCATGGTAGTTTATTATTGAAAGCCAATTCATGGCTCAAATCCAAACCGTACACCACTAACATAACATAATTTCGAAATCCTTCCGGGATATTTTACTAACATTATTTATAAAACCTGAACTCGTAAAGACTACCAACTACCGGAGTTTCCGTAAATAAGCCATGGGCAAGAATTCGAGAAGGAATGTAATAAGGAATGCAAACTTTATTTACTAATAAATGCCCATGGGCTCATAAACCGGAAATGCCTTGAACAGCAAATGTACTACATATTGTATTTTTTCATCTGTAACGAAATTTTGTAGCTTACAATATCAACAATGTTAACAGTTGTTTTATTGAGAAAATCTTCTTTACCTGAAGCTACAACACACAACTAATACTGTTACCATTTACATAAATGATCACTTTCCTGACTACAAATATTACTAAGTGCAATGAACAGTAAATGAATGAATTTAATTCAACGGTATTGTATACAATCTTACATTTGATACTTAATCTTACATTTTAGATCAAGCTTAAATGACTGAAACCACAAAAGTACGAGTAAAAATAGTCTCAAAACAGTCACCCAAATAACGGTAAAATGCCTTAATGACCGTCTAACTACATATGATGTTAAATGCCGATATTTTTAATCACTTACAAGAAAACATAAATATGAACAACATAGAGAAGTATATAACATTAGTTAAGGCAATAAGGATTATTACAGGACTCGAGAAAGATCCGTATGGATGAAATCACCAGTTAATAGAGCAGCATTTGAAATAGGTAGTCTGGTTGAATCCAGGCTTAACAGTTCACAAAATTTTGATATCCAAGGTTTGATTTCCGTAGTACTTCTTTTTAAGCAAAGGTGCGAATATGCTGTACGATTTCGAACAAGGCAGAACCACAAACAACGAAGACGAAAAGCGCAATCAACCAGGGACCGATCGGCGATGATTCCTCGTTGGGTTTTAAACTCTTGGCAACGTTTCCTCTGCTGTGTACATTCTTGCTGTGCTTGTCAGAAGCCAGTCTCATTCTTTGGGTAGCAACCATCTTATATTTTCTCACAATTCGGCGATAGCGTAACGCAAAGTATTTTTCTATGACTGCGAGTTCTTGACTGATGAAACTGAGTTTTACGTAACACTGTTCCACGTATCGCCTACTTTTTTTATAACTTGTTAACTCAACCGTTACGCCACGTCACTGGAGTATCTATATTACGTATTGTAAGTCGTTATTGCGTAGAGAGCGACGTCACCATCGAATAGAAAATACTGGTATGTTCTGGGTATTTATAAGATTAACTCTTAAAGAGACAATTACTGTAACTGCAACATTTACCCCCTCTGGCTTTATATGTAGTCGTGATAATTACAGCTGTATAACAACTTCTTTCAGGTCATTACAGAACAAAAGATAAGGTTTACAATCTGCATATATGAATTTGTACAGTAAACAATAGAGATGAAACAGTACAAGTTGCATGCGATAATTACGGAAGAGATATACTGTAAATCACATAACTCTTCGCGCTAAACTTTCCAAAGCACTAATATCATATCGCCTCGATATGTTCTCTTCATTCACGAATGGGCGTATAATGAGAATACAAACAAAGAAACTACTCTATGATCTGGCAACTTGTCATTGGCGTTTAAACCACCACCTGTCAAAAATTGGTTGTCAGGGCACTCTGCTATGTAGTGTAAGTAATGTTCAAGAAACTGTTGCTCCCTTAATTTTCTCTGTTCGCAATTCTTTCGTCTGACATTAATCCAAATTTCTCAGGACATGATCATCATTCAAAGCCTAATCGATCTACTGAATGATAATAGTGCTATGCCTTTTATGTTATATTTTGTTTTAAGCATGTTAACACCTATTAACCTAAATAATGACAAAGCAGTAGCAGCCTAATTATAATCAGGGGTCTGCAATAATTTACTCAGACAACAATTTTATTACAAAATTTTGTGGAATAATATAGCAGAGAACCAATACCGCTTACTGACTTAAAATGTACAAAATGAACAAGACTACAGATTAACTGATGAACGTACATTGTTATCGACTTTTTTACTGATGAACTTTCCTTGAATGAAGATATTTCCAGCCTTCAAAATCGGTTGAAATTGCGCTTGAAATTATTTGGTTCTGCAAAATAGGTTACAGGTAATGTAAACATGATCTCTGAAATAAAATGATAACTAGCAAAATGCACAAAAGGCGTTTTACTTCGTTTTTTGCGACTATGGCGCATATTACGTCTTTCCTGATCAAGAGTGACTAAGCATTCGGGAATCTTCTGCCCAACCTCCTTCAATAATTTGACAAGCAAAGGGACCATGTTTAAATCTTCCTGAATGGTAAAAAATAATCATGTTTCGAATAAAAACTACAATTAAAAATTTCAACATAAGCAAGTGTATGTGTACATGAAGCCACGGGCAAACAATGGTTTATTAAAAGAAGATTCATAAACTCACATCTGTTATATAGCTCATTGCAACTCCCTTTTTACCGGCACGTCCAGTCCTTCCAGCTCTATGGATGTAGCTTTCTATGTTTGGCGGCAAATCAAAATTGATGACATATTCGATATCAGAAACGTCTGTTACGATATTTAAGAAACTTCGTTAGCAAAGTCGACCCATTGACCAAGACAAAAAAAATCAGCGATGAAAATGATAACAATTCAGAACTACATACCTAGACCTCTTGCAGCAACGTCACTAGCTACCAAAACATTACAGTATCCATCTCTAAATGCTGGAATGAAAAGAAAGTTTTGAAATAAAAATATCAGAATATTACAGTAAATAAAAACATGCTGACAACAAATTCTTCAACCTCGCAATGCTGAATCTCTTTTATATTGAGATTTGTCACCATGAATAGCAGAAGATCTTATTCCATTACGACTCAACATATAAACGATTCTGTCACAATTAGCTTTGGTGGAGGAGAAAATCAGGGTTTTTGATGGCTTGTCGGCGTGTTCCGCAGACCGATGGCTCTGTAGGTGGTCGAGTAACCTAAGAACAATTGGCAGTTATGAACAGTGTATACATGGAGCCTCGAGTGTTGTCGTACTCATCCAACAAATTCATCTAGGTGGATCAACCCTTATATGAATATACATCACAGATAATAGAATATTTGAATTGAAACTCACGTGTCCATTTTTCCCCCAGATAGACAAGATTCAAACTCGTGGATAATGTCTTTATTCACAGTATGCTCCTCAGAGCCTATCTTAATATGTATATGATCCTTTACAAAGTCCCTTGCCAAGTCCTGGATTTCTAATGGCCATGTCGCACTCCACATGAGAAGCTGACGATCTGGCTGTAAATTCAAAGGGCAAATTTTCATATAATTTTAGAACACCAAGTTTTAATAAAAAAGGGCTTCAAATATACAGTAATATACACAAATACATTTGTTTATTCTCACCCGAATTTGATTCATAATAGCCCTGATTTGTGGCTCAAACCCCATGTCAAGCATGCGATCCGCTTCGTCAAGAACCAGGTAAGTACAACGACCAAGGTTGATAGAACCCATGTTCATAAAGTCGATTAACCGTCCAGGGGTGGCAACTACCATCTCTACATCTAAGCATAAACAAGTTGTGTAATGTGAGAAATAGAATAAAACACTTACAGTATTTCCCTTAAATATAGGATGCAGAAAAATGTATTAAAAATTAATATAGAACACCCTTGGTGATAAGAGGTAACAAATTTATTCTGGAATAAGAAAGCGAGAGAAATATATACAATATTTGAGCTAGACATTATTGGATTAGATCATTCATTGCAACCATAAAGTAATTAGCAGGTAAGAGAATGAGCTTTTAATGCAATGGTGGTTTAAGCAAAACAACCATATGGGTCTTGTGCCTAAGTGTACTGCAGTGTCTGCTAATGTAATTATAAGATGCGTCTTAAATTCAAAAAAATACAGTACTTTAAAAATCAATACTTGGAGCATGAAGTAGAGATTCTTGCTTCGGTTTCGGAGCCCCTCCGAACACAGCGACACATTTAATACGACAGACTTTGTAGAGCTTATTCATAACAGAGTGACACTGAATCGCAAGTTCCCTGGTGGGACAGACAACAAGAACCTAGATAAATTGCAGACAGTTTTAAAAAACTCTTTCGAATCAGATCCAGAACGAGGTACTCACAAACGGGCCTCTGCCTTTTCCTTTATATTTTTCTCTTTGTGCATGGATATGAAGAACAGCAGGCAAGAGAAACTGAAAGAGTGAAGTTTGGTTACATCATCATGGTACAAAACCTCCCTGTTTACAACAGACGAATATTCCTCCTATGATTCACATGCAATAATACGAAGTATTGAAATCCTTACAGTCAATGTTTTTCCAGATCCAGTTTGAGCAATCCCAATAACATCAGATCCAGATAAGACGTTTGGCCAGCCGACAGACTGAATCAAAGTAGGACTTTGAAAATCCATTTCTTTTTCCATGTACTGATTTATATCGTCTGTGAACAATTGTTACTATGGCTATAGAAATTAATGTAGTTTATAGAACATGAACAAAAAAAATCAGTTATCAGCCTTTAGATTACCTGGAAAACCGGCCTCTTTGAAATGAAAGATTGGTCTTTTGCCTTCCCTCCCTTTTATGATGACCTCATTTGAATCCAAGAACGCTTGGATCTCATCCTTAAAATTGAAGAAATCCAATAAGGGGTGATTATACAATATTGCCCCGGTGTGAACGACCAGGGGCGTAGCCAGGAATTTTAAAAGGGGGGGGTTCTGAAATTTCTAATTGCCAAGTTAATTGTCAAT
>QXVX01007129.1:3442-41898 GCA_013436065.1 Halocynthia aurantium
ATAACTCAGACACTTACCTTGATATAACCAAATACTTCAATACCATCTCACAACGAGCAAAAATTGATATATGTGATGTCTATATGTAGAGCACTTTCGTACATTACTGTTATCACTTGCTTGTCCCATCTAGCGGATATCATAAACCTTTCCTAGTGACTTGTTTTGTCTTTAATGGTTATACTCAAGGAGATAGAATAGTTACCCAAGATATAGTATATTCAAACTACTGCAATTAAAGATTTTACTCATAATATTGTTTTTCTATTACCTATCTTTCTGAACAACTTGCATTAACAGTGTTTATAACACTGGCTAGCAACTGAAATTCTTTCATGTTTTGTTCAATACATGGTATCCTCACTGGACTACATATCGAAAAACTTATAATCCAGATATAGGACCAAAGATTTATATGGAGATCCACATATTCTGCTGATGTAAATATATTTTATTCCGAGTTAATTAGAAATTATTTTTCATCTACATAGTGCTGTCAAGAACAAGAACGTACGTTGGCGTAATGCGCATGAATACAGTACAAACCATGGGACCTATGTGTTAATGATTGCGAGGGAGCCTCGTACTTTGCATGACCTAACTTCATACCTGCCAGATTTCCAAAGCTGAATTCATGAGATACTTCATCCGGAGTTCGACTGATGCTTCTACGTTCTAATTGTGCGCGTAGTAAAAGAATGCACTTCAAAAGAAAAAAATGCGCTCACTGTGTAAATTACGTTAGTAATCGGTAGTGAGTTTTACTCGCTGTGAAAGGCTGAATATTACTGAAACTTATTCGAACGTTCTAAAATATTAGTTCTGGTGATTAATTTGAATAACATTATTCAATAGGTATTATATATCTGATAAGATACAGAAGAGATCAAAAATGGGAAATCCGCTTAGAAAATAATTTGGGAAATTTCTAGCCAATAATCACCAAAAGTTTGCTTGTCGCTATTTCTCAAGCGACGAAATTCGGTAAATGAGATCCAGATACATCCTAAAGTAATGCATAATCAATGAAATCTCGGCTCCGAGCTTTAATTCTACTTAACCAAAATGTGAATCTTTAAGTATGGTAAATATGGCAATAATGGTTACTATACTGATATGGATGCATAAAATGCATAATGCATGCAATTCGTTTGCTTTGCTTCCGTTTCCAGCCTCATCAAAACACATGAAATACGACGTAATGTTTATTCACCTCAAAGTATCAATGCTGTGTTGTTTTAAATTCAATTCGAAATGTCGAGTGCACTGCTTGAATATAGGAATGAAGTTTTGTGCAGGATATAGTTGAATCCGTTTTCAGATCCAGATTTCATATATTCCGTAATTGTGTAATTCAACTTCAATTCGCAATGTCGAGTGCACTGCTTGAATATAGGAATGAAGTTTTGTGCAGGGTATAGTTCAAGGGTGCACAACCTTTTTGCTATTGACGGCCACATTACGTTTATTTTCTATTAAGTACGGCCGCCAAACATTTTTCGGCTTTTATGACGCCATAATCGCGTATTTGACCCATGCGAGGTGCAGTCTGCCCAATTATGTATTAAGTATTAAGTATGTAGGACTACTTGGAAGTATAATATTCGCATTTTAAACGGATTTTTTTTTCGGTGGACCGATTCTTGAGCAGATATATTGCAGCAAAGTCGCATAATTTCGCATACGCTTGCACAGTAAATACACCATCCAGATTGTGACGCATCGTGTCGTCTGATTTTTTTGCAGTGCTTTTGTTTTGCTTCAATATACGCCAGCATAGCCGCTAAATCCTATATTTTTAATTACATGTGGACGGCCGCATTATTTTTTCTCGACGGCCGCAGGTTGTGCACCGTTGGACTATAGTTGAATCCTTTTTCAGATCCAGATTTCATATATTTCGTAATCGTGCAATTCAACTTCAATTCGCATCTTAGGAATACACCACAGTTATGACTACTTCGATGGCGGAGAACGTTTCATCCCGTAATTGTTTAACAATACGTATCCACTAAATAATATCTTGCAGGCTATTATCGATTATCCATTGGTGTGGTGTCAAAAGTTCGAAAGTTCCCTTAGTTCCCAAGGCTAGCACCAGTGTCATGTAAAAACTGATGCCTAATGTTATTGTCCACCCACAAGCAACCCATATACCCTACCCTACCCTCAGTAACATTCTCCACTTGTATTCTCACACTTGTATTTGCAATTGGCCACAGCCCATACACAGAAGCTGTTCATTAGCGTCAAAACAAACTGACCGATAGTAAGTAACTGGCTGATGAGTTCCCTCAGTTGCGAGGGGGTGTGGAAATGGATTAAAAAATTCCAAACAAAAAAAAATAGCCGACTCTGACTCCTCCACCTTGATTTCGACTATTATAATCCTTTCCCTGTTCAATCCACTGCTCCTCTCTGTACCGAGAGTTTCTTCCTTTACGGTTACTTGTACTTAATGAGATATTATTTGACCGTAATAGAATCTCGGAAAGTTTTCATCGCTGGTGAATGCCGTTGCCTTCACCGGTCCAGTAGCTAAATTGCATGAATTTTTAACGGCGACTTACTTACAATAAAATTGGGAGATTAAATTATGTAAGACGATCGAATAATATTGGAAATGGCTAAATTACTACTGCACTTATTTGAACCTTTGTATGTTATATGCACTTATATACCGAATTGGGATATTGCGCAGTGGTATTTTGCATCCAGAGCACCATCTCTTGATCGTGGATACATACAGAATACGGTTCAGAACCAGAGCTTGCATATTCCATGGGGTGCTGTATTGCCTAGTCCACATCCAACCACAAAACGTCAGTTAATGAAGCCATCTTAGCTTTTAACCTGTGCCTTGACGTCATTTATATATGTCAGTGATTGTTGTGATGATCTTCCACAAAATAAGAGTACATTTTTTATCACGTTGCTTAGAGATTTTATTCTGAAGAAAAATGGTTGTTTATCGTGTTGTATCGAACACAGGGAATTAAACTCCTAATAGGGTTTCAGAAGGTTACACCAACATCTACAAGGATGTTTAAAGAATAAATAAAATTAGGGCACTGTTTTCCTCTCCGAAACGAGTTCATTTTAAACCTGAATGTATTGCACTACAAATACCTCCGTCTCCCTGAATGTATTGCACTACAAATACCTCTAGACGGCTGTATTAAAGACAATCTATGAAAGATATGATAAGCCGGAGGCAATTTTCACTTTGAACAAGTGACACGTTTATTTACAGTTGAAAATAACTGCTGGTGGAGACACTTTCGATTTATTGCACGAATGCTTATTCCGAAATATACCAAATGATCTTCCAAGCGGATCTTCCATTCTTGGTGAATACATTTGAAATATTGTATTGTTGCTTCTCTGTATCTTATCAGATATAGTGAAGGCGGCTTTATATCTATTGTATCTTTTCAATAACTTGTTGATTTTTGTTCGTCGACATGAATTTCCTTCTCTTACGAAAACTTGTATGTAGGGTGTAATTACAATTCCTTCGTCATATGGGTCATTCGTGTTCACCAACGTTCCGCTGTGTACATGGAAAATATGCTACAGTTATTCTGAATACTGAATACTGAAGTAGATTATTGTAAATTGGTATGTAAGTTTGTTTACCTGCATTTAAACTCCAAACAAGCAAATGAATTGTCATTTATTTTATCTCCCCTTATTCCATAAACTTCTTTGCTTGAATTATCGAGTCTCAGTGAATGGGCCATGACGTAAGCATCTTGTCGTCCATTAACGTGAACCTGAAATGCAAACCCTAACACAGTTGGGTAAAAGCAAACTAACCGAAATCTAAAAGAAAAAAACACATAAGCTTTTGACAAACAAAACAAGTGTTTTAGTTACCTTAATATAGCAATTTTTCTGCTGGGTTGGTGTCGTTTTCCAACAAAGTGGATTCCCGGCAATGTATTCAAAACCACAGGCTGGATTCGCAATTCTTTTTTCCAAAAAAAAAATATTCAAGTCGCCTACTGTACTGTACTTATCTGTATTTATCAGTTGTTATCTGATTCACTAAATGTACCCCAATTCCTAAATAAACGGAGATACAGTTGGATGAAAGTTTATGGGTTAAGTATATTGATTCACAGTCAGTTCTATCAAGTTGTCTCGACACATAAACTATTTTACTCAGTTTGTTTTCAAATCATTATTATATTGCCAACATTTCCAGAATTTTTCGGAAAATTCCGTCCGTAGGTTTCGTCGTAATCTTTTAAAAATATTGAATTGAAATTTTCCTAGAGCTTTTTCTTAGATGCCCTTTGCCAGTTAGAAATAGAAATATAACGTAAATAACAGCTCGTTTATTGATATATTACCAACCAGTTGCAATACAATATTCAACTTACATTTCGTTGTCGAGGCCTCTTTCATTCACTTTTGATATGAATGAAAAAAAAAAAAAAAAAAATTATATATCCTTACGGGCTTAAAGCATACGGTTACTAATAGCTTACATTTTCAAGTAATTGTGAAACCTCTATTTCCATATCCGACACTTTCGAATCTTACTAAAACATCGTCACTTAGTCGCATAACAATGCTTCCTTTACCGCAGAATTCTTTAGCTTCATCGTCGTCCTTTGTCGAAATCTGATGAACGAATATTTTATAGTGTAGAATTATTTCCAATTGTTTCCTGTGCCCCATTGGTTTCCTACTCACATGGGTTTAACGATCACACTATTCCATTGGAAAAAGTTATTTACCTTGAGCCATTCGTGTCGACAATTGGAGAGTTCATCAATATGAGCATCTAAGTCATAATCAATCAACATGTCTATATATCTTCCAGGTTCGATTTTTATTTTCCAAGAGCAATTCATATCAGGTATGTAGTTATCTCCAAGTACAGATATCATTCCACCTTCTTTCCAAATGACTTGTTCCCCACAAACAGGGATAGCTTGGTAAATTAATATTTCGTTTATTATTTCCTGTAGTTTCATAAATTAAACAAATAAAACAGAGTGATAATAAAACACTCAAGGGTGGTCTATATACATTTGTCGACTGGTCATAAATATATTTAGACAAAGCCCGGTTGCCTAGGGTAACTGGCTGATAAATGGGCCGCTGGACTGTGTGAAAATATTGCTACGGAGAACTTCTGTCTCCAAACCCCTAGATTCCATGCTGAATAATAGAAGGTCGCCCTTGACGCTTCATTATAACTATTGAGCAGTGAAAGCTATAGCTAAAGCCTGCTATATTGTGGATGAATGGATCGACGTAGCAGGTGAAGCATGCCAGACCTGATTTCAATACCCACGCAATCGCGACGATTTATGACTATGTACACCTAGTTGAGGTAAATTATAAATATCATCAGTCAAAGAAAAAATATTCACGCTTTGATGTTTTTAATTTTATTAGTGTTTATATAATCACCTTTCCATTCAAATGAAAAATTTCCCGGTTCGTCTATGGTCGAATGGATGGTCAGCTCGTTCGTATACTCCGAGCGAAACAGTCCTGAAATATGCCATGCAAAAATGCATTCATCACGAAATAACTGTTAATGAAATGTAATATAAGCTGAAGATGAGATTCATAGTAGCAGTCTAAATAACTTAACATTCTTCAGTAGAAATTCGTTGTTTATTCGGAGGCAGGTCTCCTTTGCTCCGTTCATATATAATATATATTCATAACTTTTCTTGTCATTAAATTCTTTACACTGTAACCTCATTAAGCAATGTTTGGACACATTAGGTGCCTTATTCATAACTACACAGTACTTTTATACCATGTGATCCTTTTCCAGGAACGAAGATGCTTCAGGGGAACAACATAAATATTTTAGGATAAATTTTGTGAGAGCAATCGCAGAATGTTGGTACTTGGCTGGTAAGTAATATATGCGTTTTACAGAATTCCTTCTAGTATACCAGGTATTGAATATTAATTATTATCGTACATACGGGTTCTGTTGGTCCGTGACGCAAATCGGAAGATTTATATCTAATTAAGTTTTCGCAGGGGCGTATCCAATTTTCAGTTGTTGACCTAGCAGTATGCTTTATATAATATCCTGGTTTTGTCGTAATCGTCCATGAACAGTCGGCAACGCTCCCATTGGCTATTGTTTGGTTAATCACGCCGCTTTCCTCGTCGCCTAAAAGCGGCGAACATGGTGCAAGATCCCGATCTAAATGTGAGTTTAATGTTGTTATAAGTTAATAATATTCTTACAACAATCAAATATTTAGAAAGAAGATGCGTAATGCGTGAATACCTCGTATAACGCGGTTAATTGGAGCCTAAATAATACCTACAATGCTAAATAGTGCCGGAATAATAGCCAGCATTCTTTAATTCGACATGATTTTAACTGGGAACAGTACGTCTTCATTAAATACATTACCCACAGTAAGTCATTGAAATGAAAAATAATTTAAAAATATTTTTGACCTTTCTTTTAGTCTTAGAATTACTATTGACGCCACTATTCTAAAGCGCTTCGAGGCCCCATAAAAGTAAGGAAAATTGATAACACGAACGATTGCAAACAAGACCATCCTGGCTGAGCACATGCAGAAATATATTCGTCGTTCCCCGACGTTATTTTGCTGGCTTGTGTGCTTGTACAGTAATATTTTATTTTCTTTATTTAAACTTTTACTGTCATTTTAAATCTATTTTTAAGATTTTTTTTCTAGTTTTCTAGTATTTTCAAGTCTTTTTTTCGTTTTTCCTATATTGCAGTGACGCTGCCGAGTGACGTAAGGTAAAAAAATAACGTTACCTGAACAATAATTACTGTAGAAAAGTAGCGTGAATTCGAATCTGACTTAGTCGAAAGGCCATGCTCATAAGTATTAGATATATTTATAATGCAAGTACGTACGTTCCCAGGTGAGAACGAATTTTTCGTAACTTGAAAATTCTCTATTTGTTTGAAGTTGTACTGTAATGTTTCCATCTTTCAGTACGAGTATTTCATCTTCGTTGTTAGAGCAGAAATCACCAATCGGCAAACCGTACTTGTTGAATATCTAGAACAAAAAGCAAATAGTTCAGTCATTTTCAAGGTTTGAATTTAAATTGGTTTTGGTCCGTTAAAAATCGTTCGGGTCCTACAATAGTATTGTCTAATTGATCGCGTAAGTTAATCTTTCATACATATAAGATGCGGTACTTATTCTGCGAATGAATTTCTTACTTGTATTTTTGCATATCCACAGAATTCATCGTTCGGAACGACATCAAAAAACAGTCTTAATACAAGAAATTGTCCAGGAGAGAGTTGTTCATCAATTGACCAAGTACAATTATTTGCTTGACGCAACTTAATATCAATCTTTCTTTCCTCTCGAAGATAAAATTCACTACATGTAGGCACAGCTGAAAAAAATATGATTTGATACACTTCCCCGAAGTGCTTTTTCTAAACTTTTGTGTGTTAACTCTTTTATTCTTTAACCCGGTTTGGAAAAGCCTTTGATACATACAGCATACAGACATAAATAAGTAAAAGGAATATCACTCACCGTTTGCTGTACATAGGGCGACATAGCAAGATAACAACAACGCCAAATATTGTATGAAATTCATTTTCAAACAACCAAGTAGCGAATCGATCGATATTCTCTGATAGAGCCAACTTCCCAAGTAAAGATTTGTGAATTAAATTTGCTATACGATGGTATTTATACGGTATGTTTGACCACAATTTCATTAAGGCAACAAAGAGACATGCTGATGTTTCTGAATTTCCATGAACTGTTTTAATCTCATGACTGATGAGCTCAAATAACTCAACCATTTCCCGAGAACTGTTTCAATCTCATGACTGATGATTTCAACACACTAAAGCATTTTCGATTTATTCGGTCAAGAAACAGCATTTTTATAAGGAGTCATTCGACTTGATTCTTGATTTAGTAGTTGATTCAAAAAGTTCAAAAACTGTATTACTGTATTCCAAGAACTAAGAATTTGTTGTCGCTCTGATGAATAATGTCATTGTATCATTCAACTATTCTTAACAGTGCAAATAAACATCAAAGCCTATATTGCACGGCAGTAGGTTTGTGATATGCTGCGGGAGTATTCAAAATAGAACCTTTGTTACCACTAGCATGAATTTTACGAACGACCTCGTACTAACTGGCGTTAACCAAGTTCGTGCAAAAGAAGTTAAATACATTTATTTTAATAGGGATTTTACCAGGATACCATCATCATACCACTGTATTTGTCTATAAATGTTTATAATTGTACATTACACGTTTTTTTGTGTGTGCGCAGGTTAGCTCTTATTCTTTAACTCTCTCACGTTCCCATGGAAATAGTCAAGCCGTTAACTGCAACAACAACTGAGTGTAATGCTCGTTGAAAAACTTATACTCACTCCATGTTCTGTAATACAGAGAAACATAAGATATGAAAGTAATGAGTGGTAGAACATGCATACAAGCGAGCAAGTCGTTAACTATGAATCGGAACAAAACGGTTCAATTGCGATTCAGAATATCAATCCTTATCATGAATCGTATTTTTTTTTGTTATATCATTACATTTAGTATTTGTCCGCATAAACGTCTATGATAATTGCCTTTTCGTCTTCGGGAATGCTGAATTTCTATCAAATTTCATTTTTGCGGGTTACATTGACGTCAAGAAGCCTTCTGCTTCGACGATGTGCAACCAACTGTATAGTAACGCACCATCACAGTCAAAAGTCTTTACATACATTTTCGCATAGCATTACATTTGCTGCGCACGAGCAGTAACTTTATTTGGTGGATTCCCCCGTTGTGCTCAAAGAGTACCACCTATTTACTTTCATAAGCCGTTTTAATTTGTAATGAGATTAAGTTTGAATTTGAAAAAATCACGTAATTTTCTGTAGTTTAGTTGAGCTAGGCACAACAGTTTTGTGTAATTTTTACTTGACTAGTTGTTTGGGGGTGACCTGCAGCAAACTTCGGTGAAATGGCACACACAACTTCGACAGGTATGTGCTATGTTTAACCCACGTTTACAATTGCTGCAGTTTAGTTTTGAATTTCAACAAATTTCAGGCAGAGAACTTCAGCTGTTGAAAAAAGTTGATGACTCTTTAGAGTTGGATCATGATGTTTTGTTTTCTGTTCTGACTCATCCTAGTATTGGAGATCGTCCAATTTCCGTTGTATCGATTGCCGGAGCTTTCAGGACTGGAAAATCGTTCATTCTCAACTTCTTTCTGAGATATTTTAAAAATAGAGGAGTGAGTATGAAAACTACGATTCTCTAACCAATATTTTATACTACTAATATTAAATACTTCGCAGGAGAATACTATTAACAATTGTGTAAACCTACTAGCATTCAGAAGGCAGTATGGTAAAGGATTTAACTTAGTATGATTGATATTTTTCGTCTTTTCTCTCCCTCGCCCACTAGTCACCTTTGACGCCCACTACCCACACTTGACGTTCTCATCTCGCCCGTTTAATTTAACCCCTCCGATTAATTCAACCCCTCTCATACAATAGTCAAATCTCCTCTCTCAAACATACTGCTGAAGGCCGTAGGTCTGACCAAAAATTTACCACATGCAATTACATAACAGTATGAGAATTCGCACTGGATGGGAAATTCTTCAGAGTCACTCAAAGACGGAATTCAGTGGAGAGGAGGGTTGAGTGCAAACACGTGTGGTATCAATATATGGAGCGAACCATTCATTGTTACAGTAGGCAGAAAGGAAGTAAGTTGTAAAGCAAATCCCACTTAGGTAATCTGTAATCAAGTGAAATATGGTAAAGTTTGGGAATTCATTAATCAAGATTAATTGAAATTCAGGTTGCAGTGATTCTTCTCGACACACAAGGAAATTCCGATCACGCCGATTCGCGACAGAGCGATGTGAAAGTTTTTGTGATCAGTGCATTGCTCAGTTCCACTCTGGTCTATAACATTTCACAACGAATTAACAACAGTGATCTGGAATATTTACAGGTTAAGTTATATTTATACTAGTGTAAACTAATTAGCAAAAACGAACGCAGTATATCGGATAAACATGAGTTGAGAAAGTGACTGTCCGCGTTGCAATTCATGGTTTTGTATCTTTTCACGTACTATGATTTTTATTACATTGGTACCTCGTACTTCGTACTCAATCCATTCCACGAGGCCGCTCGAACTCTCAATTGTTCGAAGTCCGAATCCAGGGAGAGAGAGCGAGATAGGCGAAAGACGAATCAGGGCTCACAACAGATATCATGCAGAACACATATCGTAACCACGCGCGCAGTTCGAACGTCGAAGTATCGCTCGAAGTCTGGGTTGAATTACTCATAAATTTAGCGTTCACATTCGCAGTCAGGAGCGTTCTAACTTTGAGGCATTACTGTGTATTTATTAATAGTTAAAATGATATAATGTACACCATATACACCATACACCATACCCCAATTACCAGTTAACTCGGACAATCAGCAACAATACACGTCACGAACTAATATCATGTAATCCTGTCTTTTATAACTCGACCGTAATGATCTTGTATACTAAACCCTTAACCCTTAACCCAGCTTTAACCACATGCCATTCCGAATCCAAGTCCGAACCAGTGCCAAATAAAACAAACTATTTCTTTTAAAATAAAACAAAAATATCCACTATCCATTTCAGTTTTTCGCGGAACATGCTAAGGCGAGGAAAAACTTTGAAAATACACAAACGAGTTTTCAGGTAACCTGTAGCTCATCTTGCGAACTTAAAAATGAAATCTAGATTTATAAACTGTATTCTTGATTTCGTAGAAATTATGGTTTCTTGTTCGTGATTGGTCTTGTCCATTGGAACATCCATACGGATTACTTGGAGGAATGGATTACCAGAGAGCTGTATTAGAAAGCAATGACAAAAGCTCGTTGAAAAAATATATTTGTGAAGCTTTTAAGAGGGTGAAGTGTTTTTTGATGCCTGACCCCGGAAGAGCTGTTCGAAGAGCTAATAATGAAGCTTCTATAACCCTTGAAGGTTGTTTAAAAAAAAATATTCGTTAGTACTAATTTTGACGAGCGTATTCTGATTCTCAGATATTGATGATGAATTTTTTGAACACATTCCTCGGCTGACTGACTGCTTACTGAATCCTGAATCTTTAGCTGTAAAACGCATCGAAGGGGAAATCGTCAGTGGAAGATGGCTTGCTGAATATATTCTTCAATGTTGGGGTCAATTGGAGAATGGAGGAACACTGGGATCAGAAACAATGATGGAGGTGGAACAGTATAGATGCACGATTGAGGCAATACAAAATTTAAAATAAGCTTCAATAGTATACTGTCTTTTAGATGGAGGCGAAGACTAGATGTCAGGAATATAAAGATCGAGCCATTGCAATATGGAAAGAAAAAATAAAAAAGGTTGTGTAATACAGTGCAATCACAGTTTTCCCATTGCCTTTTTCACAGTTTACTAAATTTTAGCACACGTCATACGTGAATGATTACAAATTAAAACTAATCCATCAAGAGGCGAAGGACGCTGCTCTAAATTTTTATAACGAAAATGCAAAATACGGTGGAGAAATCGTCGAAGAACACAGAAAGAAACTTGAACGCTGCATCGACCACCAACTGCTTGATTCTCTGCTTAATAAAAACGCGTTATTTAAGGTATGGTTATATTTGTATATCAAATAGCAAGATGATGATTAAGAAATAAGTTTTCCTCAAGCATGAAACAGAGTTGATGTTGCGAAAAGCAGTGGTACAGTGCAGAGAAGAATATGTAAGGCAAGTAAAACAGGTAATCAGTAGTTATCAGAGTTTTTTTCTATATTTGGTTGTAATTAGTTGGTAGTCAGATTTTTTAAGGAAGCGCTTCCGAATAAAAAAACTGTGAATTTTGAAATTCATGATACTTGATACGACATGTTCAATTTCTACACAAGTCTAACAGGTCTAACTCATATATATATATAGATAAAGGCCTTGTAGCTTTCCGATCTATGCAAAAACCTTAAAAATAAAAAAGGATTGCTGTTTGGTATTAGTACGCTCTCCAACTAGTGTTCGATGACTGGGTGTTACATATAGTGGGTTAGAATGTTAGATCATAGTTTAAGTTTAATCATAGATTCGGCAATCCACAATTTGAATCCCTACGCATTTCAATTGATTTTTGATATGCCGGAGACACTAACAATCAATCAAAGAGAGCTGGAAATAACACACTTCATTGTTGTTTAGTTTTGTAATTAACTTATTTACACTAACGTGTGCTCCATCGTTAAAACATTGACATTTTTCAGTACACTCGAGAATCATGGAAAGATCGTGAAGGGTTGGAAAAGATTCATTATCTTTATCTTGCTGAAGCAAGAAAATCTTTTTATAAAAATTCTCACAGCATAAGGTGCACAGAGATGATGGAAACGAGCAGGAAGAAGTTGGTTGAAGAAATATATGATCAGTATTCGAAATTCGAAAGCCTAAATAAGAGTTATGAGGTAAGGGCAACCTAAAGAACGCGATATAATTCTAAAACCGTTTTTAATACATATTAATACTATCTATACACAGAAGATGTATTTTCGGTTGCGACCCATTTGTATACAGTCGCTCCCCATATTCGCTAATACCGGAAACCGCATTTAGTAGCGAATCCCCTATATTATATGATTTTAACATGTTCGGTACGCGGACATGGTAAAGTTTGGAATGAAAATTCAATTAATAAAGAATAGCTCTTGATATTGCGGGTACTCATTTGCTTTATCGATTTAGCACAGTCAGTATTCCCTCTTATAAGGCATTAATTTTACGACAATTTTGTGTTTCAAATATCAAAAAGCCATTGTTTTCGAATTTTAGGAGAATGCCGAAAAATGCTATCAGAGAACGCTCTCCGACGCAATTGATGAACACAAGAATTGCTTGAAAGAAGTGAGAAAATTACCTTCTCGTAAAAAGATCGAAACTATAAATAAGTTCAACTAACCTAGGTATTAAAGACAAGTGGAGTTTCTGACAACGTCTTCAAAAACGCTAACGAAAAAGGAAAAATAAGGGCACAAAATCGATTACGTGAATGCGATGGTATTTCCTGCCCTCGTATTCTGCGTAAGAGGTACCAAGAAAAGTTATTGTGCGAGATCGAACGAAATGAAGAACTTTTCCGGCATAAAAATCATAACTTGAAGGAGGTATTTATATTCATTATAGTGCATTCTTGGAAATTGAAACCTATTTATACTGGATTACTGACTGGCCCAATCAAGCTGTTGCACAAATTCGGGCTTCAGCTTCCTTCCATTAAATAGCGTCGAAAAATATTACGTGCACATAAAGCTGGCGTAGGTTCAGGTCGATATTTGCCGGATAAGTCGACCCCCCAAAAATGGCAGCACGCACCACTTCCATCTAACTGTAAATAATTCGTGTTCGTGAACCAGCAGCTCAGCATACAAGTAGTATATAAGACTCGGATCTTTTATCACGAGTTGTGGTTACATGGTAGAATCAGCACACTATCGTATCAATATCGGTATGCTAGTTGTGTCATGGCCTTATTCTCGTCTCTGCCATGTATGGACAACTTGATGCTATGCGTATAAGTTGACCAATATTGTTTTAGGAGCGAATTTTTATGCAAAACTTGACTTATACGCCGGCATATACGGTAATATTCCTATAAACCAGTGGAGAAATCAATCGGATTCCACTATCAATGTTTCCCTATATTTATCAAAGGAATACGGTTTAGGTCAGAAATTTTTAATATTAGCTGAAAACGAATTAATGAATATATTATAGCACAATCAAGGTGACCAACTAACGAGAAGAGAAATTGATCGGACGTGGAGAATTGGTTCTACCGAATCTGCGTATGAAAGCTTCTTTGAATTTACGCAGACTTCTACTACGGAGTCTGGAGCCGCAATTTTCTATGGTCATTTACTCTATCGTCAGTTTGAACTGTAATAGTAAACAATATCACGTCAGTTTTTAGGACGTGACTCTAAAGTCAATCGGGATTGTAGTGTAGCATGTTTCAATTTTTTTAGAGCGTTTTGATTTTCAGTAGCAATCTACGATATATTTTCGATAAAATTTTATTAGTAAACTACATTCTACAGAATATTCACACTGCAGAGACTCGCACTACAAACATATTGACTAAATACACAGGACTAAATCATGTAATTACATGGAAGGTGGAGACACATACACAAGTAATAATTAATTTTGAAGTTCCGAATTATTTAACACTGAATTGCGTTCAACAGATTAGAAAACAGTGAAGCACATTATGTTGGTGATCTTGGGATGCATATCTTGCGCCTAGGTAACCGTAGACAACTGTACATATGATTTCTTCAATCGTTCGAAGCAAAAGCTTTTTGTTTGACTGAATGAAAATCATTCGCTTAGAATGGAATGATGCATCACCTTGTGGTTTATTCAAAAGAATTTTTGGTTGTGCTCAAGCTAAAAAATGAGGTAGTTAGTCCGAGAAAGAAAAGAAAAATAAGTTTTGCGCAAATAAATGTGAAAGAATTCACGATTGCCTGTTGCAGACGTTTTGGGAATTTATAGACAGTATTAAGGTCATACTGATTTATCAGTGGATTATTTAGTTGGTCTGATGTTATTTGGAAGATGGAGATTTAATCTGAGAATTAATTTATAATATTTGCTTCAAATTCACATTGTAGTTCAAATTCAAATCCAGATGATTACATCAATTAGTAATATGTGAGATGGGAGGGAGGAGGGTCACATCGATATATTTCCGATCAAATTTTATTATTAAACTACATTCTACAGAAAAATCATAATTTAGAGACTCTCACTACAAACATATTGATCAAATCCACAGGACTAGATCATGAAATAACATGGAGGAGGGGGAGACACATACATAAGTAATAATTAATTTTGAAGCTCCGAATTATTTAACACTGAATTGCATTCAACTGATTAAAAAACAGTGACGCACGTTGTGTTGGTGATCTTGCGATGCATATCGTGCGACTAGGTAACCGTAGACAACTATACACATGATTCCTTCAATCGTTCAAAACAAAACCTGTTTGTTCATCATTCGGGTAGAATGGAATGAGGCATCACCTTGTGGTTTGTAGTTAGTCCGGGAAAAAAAAGAAAAAAAATGTTTTGCGCAAATAAATATGAAGTAATTCAGGCTTGCCTGTTGCAGACGTTTTGGGAATTTACATACAGTTTAGAAGAGGTCATACTGATTTATCAGTGGATTATTTAGTTGGTCTGATTTTATTTGAAAGATAAAGATTTATTCTGAGAATTTCTTTCTAATATTTGCTTCAAATTCACATTGTAGAGACTTGCAAAAACATAATGATCAATTCCAGATGATTACATGAATTAGTAATATGTGAAATGGGAGGGAGGAGGGTCACATCGATATATTTCCGATAAAATTTTATTAGTAAACTACATTCTACAGAAAATTCACACTGTAGAGACTCTCACTACAAACATATTGACAAAATCCACAGGACTAGATTATGTAATAACATGGAAGGAGGGGAGACACATACATAAGTAATAATTAATTTTGAAGCTCCGAAATTATTTAACACTGAATTGGGTTCAACTGAGTGAAAAACAGTGACGCACGTTGTGTTGGTGATCTTGCGATGCATATCATGCGACTAGGTAACCGTAGACAACAGTACACATGATTTCTTCAGTCGTTCAAAACAAAAGCTTTTTCTGTCTGACTGAACAAAAATCATTCGGGTAGAATGGAATGATGCATCACCTTGTGGTTTATTCGATAGAATGATTGGTTTTGCTCAAGCTAAAAAATGAGGTAGTTAGTCCGGAAAAAAGAAAAATAAGTTTTGCGCAAATAAATATGAAGGAATTCACGATTGCCTTTTGCAGACGTTTTGGGAATTTATAGACAGTATTGAGGTCATACTGATTTATCAGTGGATTATTTAGTTGGTCTGATTTTATTTGGAAGATAAAGATTTAATCTGAGAATTTCTTTCTAATGTTAGCTGCAAATTCATATTGTAGAGACTTGCAATACATATTGATCAAATCCAGATGGTTACATCAATTAGTATATGTAAGATGGGTGGGAGATTGGTCACATCGCTATATTTCCGATAAAATTTCATTGGTAAACTACATTCTACCGAAAATTCACACTATATACCATAGAGACTCGCACTACGAACATATTGACCAAATCCACAGGACTAGATCATGTTATAACATGGAAGGGGGAGGCACATACATAAGCAATGATTAAATTTGAAGCACCGAATTATTTAACACTGAATTGCATTCAACTGATTGAAAAACAGTGACGCACGTTGTGTTGGTGATCTTGTGATGCATATCGTGCGCCTAGGTAACCGTAGACAACAGTACACATGATATCTTCAATCGTTCAAAACATAGGCTTTTTGTCTGACCGAACAAAAATCATTCGGGTAGAATGGAATGAAGCATCACCTTGTGGTTTATTCGATAGAATGATTGGTTGTGCTCAAGGTAAAAAATGAGGTAGTTAGTCCGGGAAGAAAATCTGAAGGAATTCAAGCTTGCCTGTTGCAGACGTTTTGGGAATTTACAGACAGTATTAAAGTCATACTGATTTATCAGTGGATTATTTAGTTGGTCTGATTTTATTTGGAAGATAAAGATTTAACCTGAGAATTTCTTTTTAATATTTGCTTCAAATTCACATTGTAGAGTCCTGCAAAAACATAATAATCAAATCCAGATAATGACATCAATTAGTAATATATAAGATGCGAGGTAGGCGGGTCACAGAGTTACTTGACATTGGTTCGCGTGCACCTGGTTAAAAAAACAGTGACCTTCGTTGTTTTTCGTGGTTCTGCAATGTTTTTATATTATGTATGTATTTTATAAATTACACAGGAAATGAATCATTCAGCTATTTTCGTATTTGAGATTTTATATACTGGTAACGTATACGAAATAGTGAAGTGCAAATAAAAGTGGAATGCCTGATGCTGCTATTTTAGTGACAGAAATTCTTTCTAACTTCATGCATAAAAACCATCTTGTTCAAAAATTCTATTTTCCAGGACCAGTACTTTTTTAATGTTTCATTGATTGCCTGATTTTATTGGATATTGTTATCAAAATGGCAGCCAAAGGAATCTCTGGTATGTATATCTATCAACTGTTTTAATTTACATCTGGAGTATGTACAAAGCTTTTCGTGATTATTGGAACAATAATATAATCGTTGATTCTTTAGAAGGTAAAGAACTTCAGCTGTTAAAAAAAGTTGATGGCTCTTTGGAGTTGGATGAGAAGGTTTTGTTTTCTGTTTTGACCCATCCAAGTATTGGAGATCGTCCGATTTCCGTTGTATCGATAGCTGGTGCTTTTAGGACTGGAAAATCTTTCATGCTCAACTTCTTTTTGAGATACTTAGGAAACAAAGGGGTGAGTGTAGTTTCTGTAGTTTCTGGTTTGATCATGTCTCCGGTAAGATGATAAAGTGTGGCCGGTCGCTCTTCAGGTATCATAAGTCATATTTCCCGTGGCATATCTTAGTTCTCTATTTGGCTGCAGTATTTTTGTATTAAACGTTTAGACTGGTTTTGATTGTATACAACAGTATGAGAATCCAGACTCGATGAGCAACCATACAACATCTGTTAAAGACGGAATACAATGGAAAGGCGGGTCGACAGGAAACACTTGTGGCATCAATATATGGAGTGAACCATTCATCGTTAAACAAGGAAGCAAAGAAGTACAGATCTAATATAAGTAGATGTAATATGCTGAACTCAAGTCAACTCAAGCCTGCCAATTTTTTTCTCTAAATTTCAGATAGCTGTGATTTTACTCGATACTCAGGGAAATTCTGACCATTCAGCTTCACGCGAGAGCGAAGTAAAAGTGTTTGTCATTAGTGCCTTGCTCAGTTCGACATTCATCTACAACCTTTCTAAAATAATAAAAAACAGTGACCTGGAGTATCTGCAGGTATACGGTATTTATATATATTTATACCACATTATCTGCATGCAAGTTGCTCAAACAATAATTAGTATTATTATCATTATCAGTTTTTCACGGAACACGCAAAGGCGACAAAAAACACTAAGGGGAATAAATCAAGTTTTCAAGTACGACACAACCCAAGTTACTGACGGCTATTAATAATAAGTTTATTGCTTTTTCATAGGTACTTTGGTTTTTAGTCCGAGATTGGGACTATTCTAACGAATTCGATTACGGGAAAGGGGGCGGAAAATTGTATCTGCAAGAAAAAGTATTCGATACCAAAGACGAGAATTCACTGAAAAAGTATCTGCAAGGAGCTTTCGGGAGTGTGAATTGTTTTTTAATGCCTAATCCAGGAAAAACAGTTCGAATGGCACTTGATGAATCTTCTATCACTATCAAAGGTTATTATTCCGATAAACCGTTCAAATCTAACACGAATATCGTCTAATACACAGTTTTCTGATTCAAGATATTGATCGCGAGTTTCGTGAACACATTCCAGAGCTGACTGGTTGCATACTGAATCCTGAATGTTTGGTTGCTAAATGTATTGAGGGTGATCTTGTTAATGGAAGATGGCTTGCTGAATACACAGCTCGGTGTTGGGACGCAATGAAGAACGGAGGATTGCCATCATCCGATACAATGATGGAGGTTAGGCCGGATTTACAAAGTAGCTAGAGTAGCAAATGTAAAGGGCACACGATATTACTTTCTAGAGTATTCATGTTTTTCGGTTATTTGGTAGAGAAAACTTCTACTTAGCATTTCGACCCCAACCTTCAGATAATATAAATTCTTTGGCAATATCTCACGTTTAGCAACTTTTGATCAACTGTAACTGTTACTATGGTTTTAAAAATGCTCGTTACTCTGCAAATGCTAAATTATTTAAAAGGTTTCCACACGTCATGCCTTATCATCCGTTATTAATAAGTTTCGGTCATTTCTTTAAGTATGCTTTTCAGCGACCCTTAACATTTTCTACTAGTCTTGTACTACATTAATTAAAAATTGTGATAGTTACAAGTTTCAATTTGCTCAGAATATGTATTTGTTACTTTAGTTGACGGCAAAATCAAAATGTCGGGAGTATATTGATAAAGGAAGAGAAAAGTGCAAAGCAAAGATAGAAGAAGTGAGTTTTAGATTAACAATTTACTACCTTATAAAGTCATTTCACAACTTGTCCTTGCACTTGCTAAGCTGAAGCTTTGAAAAATACATTGGTTTTGCAAAACATCAATAATTCAGTTCATTTTCTAGTATTTAACAGTAAATTTACTCAGAATGGTTGTTTTTGGTGACTATGGTAACATTATTGAACAATATTGCAAAAAAAACTATAGTTATTTAAATTATTCATGCTCTACAGTATTACTAATTCCTGAACTCGGTAGTATATAACTATTGCAAATACACAAATGCACAAGTTCGTTTTGGGGTAGGGTTGCCCACGCTAGTGATATTTGCTGGCTGCCCCACGATACCCTACCGCAATACTGCAGTCACCTATTTATCCTGAAGAGTTTTCCTCCAGCTGCATACCACATATGCAAATGGTAGCAGACTTAGACAAATTGAACTTGAAGCCAAACGTGATGCACTGAAGATATATGATGAAAACGTGAAGTACGGGGGGGCGAAGATCATTCAGGAATACAGAAGTATGCTCGAAAACGCCATTAATCAGCAAATTGACACCTTTCACGGAAAAAATGCACTTTTTAAGGTAATGTTTCATAGTCTCCACTATCTCTGGTCATACCCATTTTTGTCATGCTGATGAGATGCAAGATTAGAGAATCCATGCAAAACAACTGAAATCATCAAGAAATCAAGGGCTTAATCAATGGTTCAAGGGATGAATAATTTTGTTTTAGATGATATTTTGGTTTTCTACCTGGAAATTACATTTACATTGAAGTACACAAATACATAATCCAAGTACGATATCACAAAATGAAACAATAACCACATTTTCATACATTAGTTATATATCAAAATTGTTATTCCATAGGCAGAAACAGAGAAAGAGCTGGAAGAGGCGGTTACGAGTTGCCAGGAAAAATACAAAGAGAAAATGCTAGTGGTGAAGATTATGTCACAACCTCTGATTTGGAATTCTTCAGTTTCTAATAGTTTTTTTTATAGCTCACTGGTCAAATATGGACTGAATACGATCAACTAAAACTCTTTATTCAAAAAAACGATAAGGAAACGACAGAATCCTTCAGCCTGTTGTCAAAATTTAAGTCCCGTGAACTCGTTAAACCATACAACGATAGATTGGTGCAGAAGTTGAAGGAACTGCGTTCGTACTTTATCAAAGAGAACGAAAGATATGAGGTAAAATTTCACATTTTGAATAAAATTGTCGACTATTATTTTCATCTTTATGTAGGAAGATGCTAAACGCAGTTTTGAAAATCTGCTCTCAAATGCAATTGCTGCTCACAGAAGTTGCTTAGAAAAAGTACGGCATTTTCGTAAAATTTTGACACCCATATTATTTTAATTACAAAAAGTGATCAAGTAATAGGAAATTACAAAATATAAATGTTTAGGTGATAAGTAGCACAAGCATTTCTGATGATGACTTTTCCGCCACCCACGAAAAAGGAAAAGAAACGGCATTGATTCAATTTCTGAATGTGTTTCCTGGTATTGCTGGTCCTAATGACATGAAAAAAAAATATTCCGTAGAAATGTTACTTCGTGGAATTGGTGAAACCAAACAGCTATTTCAAGACAAGAATGAATCTCTGAGAAAGGTACTGTAAACAACGCATAAAAACAAAATTATTATCGTGAAATTATTCTTGTATTATTGTCGATTTATGCTTGTATTATCGTCGAGGTAAACTATGAATATTAGATTAGATTAGTATTCACAGCCGTGACTCAATCCAAGCCAAATTGAGTAATTAATATAATAATTAAATAATTGTGACCTCTAGATATGAGATATGTAAGTATTCCTAATGCAAATTAATACATATAACGAGAGAACAAATAATATGTTGACCGAATACTATGCATTATTACTCAATATTCAGGGGTTCACATCTTCAAAGCCTCAAGTGAAATTACGTTCGAGTAAATTAAGTCAACTGACTTGAAACAAGTCTCAGGAGTGTTTAGTCTTGAACTCGAGTTATCAGAACTTTGCTAGTCATAGCATGATAATACTGAAATATCTAAATATCGTAATTTTTTTGTTTCAGGCTGAAGATGACAAAATCTTCAAAACAGTAAAAAAAACTCTACTGGATTTCATGAACGAAGTTAGCGCATCAAACAAATATTGCAAATGTTAGTTAGTCAATTCTCACCTCGATTACTCTTACACTGACAGACATGCAATGGTAAAATCGTTGATGATTCGACAATCGAAAACGAATGTAGAAAAAAATCAGAAACTCAGTTGCTAACTTTGAAAGCAAACAAGTCATTTTTTTTAAAATGGAGAAAAGAAGTGGAAAGAATTATACAGGAGTATAAGAGCGAAAATGAAATCCTTCGGGTAAGTTTCAGGCGTATGGTTTGGTAATATACACACGTATCTTTTTCATTTACGTTTTTTTGGTATATAATCCGACAGAAAAAGGCAGACTTGAGGCTTCACCTGGAAAAGAAGAAGATAACACAGGAATTCGTTAGGGAATGTAATCAGGTATTTTATTGAGTATTTTTTTGATTATTTCATCTCATATTCCTGTGCACTGTGACGAGGTGGTTCGATTTAGAAACTAAAAGAAGGGGGACAATACATAGAAAATGAAGATCTTGACAAGTTCATCAATTCCAAAATCAAGACTTTAACTGAAACATCGCTTGCACAAGAAGAGATTGCAACGAAAGAGATGATATCAGAATTTCGTAAAAATGTTAAGGAACGCTTACAGAAAAAGGCCCACGAGATCAGGAGACAAAATGATCAAAACATGGTAAGTTTTTGAACAAAAAGTACCGTACTTGTACGGACTATAAGGCAATGCCATTTTTCAATTGATTTCTCAATGCCGATCTAAGCGCCTTATGAGTCTGAAGTTTGCAAAACCCTCCCATAAAGCAAAATTTACTTTCTCCTTCATCGATAATTTTATCTGCAATGATCGTCCAATGAAATAGGTGAACACAATAATATAGACCTTGTACTCCTTCATACACTATAATTCAGAGGTACAGTACTCAACTTCCCAGGTAAAAGGGACCGCATTTTAACCACAACAGATGCAACGGGCCACAGAATATTATTACCATGTATTTGTACTATTTAATTCACTGTATTTACTAGTCCTATACTGATGTTTAATATGCTTTCTTGCTATTCATTTTTATGCATTCTAAAACATCATTAATGGATAGCGTTCGTGCTGGAAAGAATGCGGAACAGAATGATGCCGAATCGGAAAATCATTCACATTCGTTACGCCGCAGATATTACGATATATGATTGCGTTCATAATCGAAGATGTTGGTGGCCGCAAAATATGCGTCGGTGGGCTGCATGCGGCCCGCGGGCCGCGTGTTGAGATATGAATATGAATATGTCGTGTATGAATAATTTGGTATCCAAATTATTACTGATTGATGTTCCGCTAAATTTGCAAAATAAAGGGGAATTAAAACGAATTGATCATTTTTGCAACTAGTTCTATCGCATGTAAAGGATCTCTGTGCTCACGCGCTTGCTCATATGAGCGATTTCAGTTTCATTTTATTGTGCACCTTGTATTAAGTAATCATAAAAATGCGCCAAATACAGGGCTAGAATCGACTTTTCTCTCAAATTTATGTGGTGAGCTTTTAAGTAAGGTAGTAATCATAGTGAATGTCATGCCCTGAAAAGTTGAATTGTTCACAGACAAACTTTGACCATATTCTGCGAGCAAAGTGTAATCGTGTTATGTCCAAGTGCAGAGACATGTTGGAACAGGTAATGTGCTGAATGCTATAAACGTATAGAGCAATATACTCACAGTCAATCATGTAAATGACACTCTCCTTTTGTTAGCATATGGGCCATGGATACATAGAACCAAGCATTTTGCGCGATGAATATGAAAAGTGCAGGGAAATATCGGTGAATTTTTTTGCTGGCGATGGAACAACCAAGATCTCAAATATTGAGAAACAGCACAAGGATGAAGTTCTTTTAAACATCGATTACCTCTATCAGAAATGTCTAAAATGGAATGAAAGTAATAAGCAGCTGCAGCGTAGGACTGGATTCGATTTCTTTGAAACAATGGTAAGATTGTAGGGTTTACTGCTTCGGCTGATATGGATTATTGTGTTATTGTTATTTTTGTTGTCTAAGCCACTACAACATAAACTCTCGCTGACAAGAGAGGGGAGAATCACGATCTTTCTTCCAAATTTCGTCAAGTCACGTAATACTTCTGCTGAACGTTGCTATATCTCAAACGTTAATCAGTATATTTACATTCCACGTCTCACCAGACTTCTTTTCTCTGTTTTCACAATTATTAGTTTTATGCCATGTGAGGCTCGAATCGTACTGTTCTCATCGTTAAATTGTTGCAGTGATATTTAGAATTCACATTTTTCCAGCTTTACGTTTTAATATATCATCACTAGCTGTTTGTACAATTCTACTCCCTACAAGATTTAACATTAAAAATAATATTAGTTAAGAGTTTTTATTATGGGATTAAAGGAAGGTTATGCAGGAAACCGTAAACACTGGAGGGTGGGGTGTAGGTAAGCATGCAGACCTGAACAAATCACACAACCTTCAATTTAATATTAGCATAGGTGTATGACTGCGGTAAGTTCGATATTATAAAATAATGGGCCATGCTATATTCAAAACTGAAACACCACTATAATATTTCAGTCGTGACTTTCAATGTTTTAGTATTCTCCAGGAAGACCTCGTTTTATCTGAAACTTTCAATACTTTGTTATTATAGATAGGCCGACGAAATTTCAGAATAATATATGGAAGATATTTCAGTTTACTCTTTACACTCGCAATTGTTTATTTTAAAATTATATTAAAACCTAAATTTATATTAAAACCTATGGATTTTATTGCGATATTTCTTTCTGTTTCCAGATTAAACAGCTATTGTACCAGTCTAACGAAAGTATGAAATTGGCTCTCACTGCATCACAATCCAGCATAGAGAAAGAAAAAGAAAACGTAAAGTTCAATGTTATAAAACATTTGCTATGAAATTCAAGAGTGGAACCCTACTATAATATGTCATTCTTGACTCTCAATTTTTTTTTTTCGATTTTCTAGGGAGACCTTGTTTTGTCTGAAAACTTTTGTACTTTGTTATTATAGATCGACCAACGAAATTTCAGAATTATATATGGAAGATATTTCAGTTTACTATTTATTCCCGCGATTGTTTGTTGTTTTTCTATTTAGCATTATTGAATAATCTTCTTATCAAATGACGAGCCTAACAATTTCAAATCTGTAGATTTTAATGTAATCTTTGTTTCTGTTTCCAGTCTGACAAATGGCGGCGAATGGCTCAATCCCAACAACAAGCCATCATAGAGAAAGAAAATATGGAAAAAGAGAAAGGGGAAGAAGAATCCTTATGTGCAATCTTGTAATCTGCAAGCCTAGCAAGTCATATCGTACGAACGTTGACTGGATTATTTTATTAATTTAGCATGCTCGCTGCTTCCTTTTTTTTGCGTTGTTGGCAGTATTTCAGCATTCCTTGTAACTGTACATACATCATGTAACTGCATTAACCAAAGATATTAACAATATCTATAGTTTATACCAACATTTTGCATACATTATTATACATACATTACGCCAAATCTTTTACCTTGAGAAAGAAAATATTCGCCGCTTATTGTGATTGCTTTGGGACAGCCTTTTATTCAAATCAATAACTGGCTGACAACATGAAGTGAGGGTAGTGAATATAATATAAATATATTTTTGAGACCAATTGATATTGATAACAAAACCCGATTGATTAGATTATTCTCAACCATAGTAATCGGCGTCCAATGTATGTTTAAAATAATAATCTACATGATTTTCAATTTGCATAAAATGCAATTCTACGTATGAATTTTTGCTTGATATTTGGATATACTTGCTAAATTGATACGATGAACTAACAAATATGTTATTATGCGGGATATAAACAACTTTCAATAATGACTGTTAATTGACAATACATCAGGTAAACTTAAAAATGCATTTGTGACATATTTGTCAGAATTTTCTTTTATCGTTTTGACGACAATACATCACACAATGTGGAAAATGTGGAAATCTACTATCTCTACTGTATCATATCCGATTATTAACAAGTTCTACAATTACCTTCGGTATTACGGAGAAACAGACATATCTATGCCGCACCTATATATATAAATAAGATTGTAAGAAGTGCATTTTGATACATATATATCCAGACGATTTTATGTACGTTCCGGTATCCGCGCTGGAGTTTGAGAATAGCTTAATAATTATTAAGCTAGATTATAATCTACTATCGCTACTGTATCATTTTATGTTTATTATGTTATCATCATGTTTTACAATACTATCTGGGTATAACGAAAAAACCGAGAATTCATGATAAGGATTGAAATTCTGAACTGCAATTGAATCCGTTTGATTCTTTAGGGGGGTGCGAATCTTAAGGATAATATCCGGTTTGTGGGGTTAATTATGAGTTTTGTCCCGATTCAAAGTTAACGACTTGTTCGATTTTATATATGTTATTTCAGTGATTACTTTCAAATCATTTTTTCTCTTTGTTAGACCTACCCCCGAATTAAATATGAAAACCCAAGTCACAAATCATTCTTAGTATTCCTTGACGCATATTGTCGTGTATCTGCATATGTTGTAGGCGTAGAAACGCATAAATAAAGATGATCTTCTGTTTTCTTGAGTATATTAATAAGGTGTATTGTATGTTTTTCTAGAAGAAAAATAACACAAATAAATGCAATAACTACAGTCAAATCTCGTCACTTTGACGTTCGTTTCTTCAACTATATTGATGGTCCGGGCAAAATCACTCTTGAAATAAATATATTCAGCTTCTTTTTCCCGAACTTGTTTAACGCCGGTTAGCTGGAGGTCCTCCGTAAACTTCATGCTAGTATTAACAAAGATGCAATTTTGAATACTCCCGCAGCATATCACAAACCTAATACCGTGCGATATAGGTTTTGATATTTATTTGCACTGTTGAATAATACAATGACATTATTCATCAGGGGAGCAACAATTTCTTAATTGTTGGAATACAGTAACACAGTTTTTGAACTTTAATATCAATCATACTACTAAATCATGTAGCAGTTCTGCGAATCCAGTGGATTTAAAAATGATGTTTCTTGACCAAAAAAAATGCTTTAGTGTGTTGAAACCATCAGTCATGAGATTAAAACAATTCGTGGAAATTCAGAATCCACAGCATGTCTCCTTGATGAGTTCATGAAAAATTGTGGTCAAACATACCAGTGTATAGCAAATTTAATTCACAAATCTTACTTGGGAAGTTGGCTCTTCCAGAGGCTATCGATCTATTCGCTACTTGGTTTTTGAAAATGAATTTCATACAATATTTGACGTTGTTTTTATCTTGCAATGTCGTTATGTACAGCAAACGATGAGTGATATTACTTTTACTTATGCTTGTATGCTTATCAAAGGCCTTTCCGAACAGGATTGAAGAAAAAAATAGTTAACACACAAAAAGGTTTAGAAAAAGCACTTCAGAGAAATGTATCAATTCATCTTTTTTTTATTAGCTGTGCCTTCATGTAGTGAATTTTATCTTCGAGAGGAAAGAAAGATTGATTTCAAGTTGCGTCTGGCGAATAATGGTGACAATAGATGAACAACTCTCTCCGGAACAGTTTCTCGTACTATGGCTGTTTTTCAATGACTACAATGCGAACAATTAAATCTGCAGGAAAGCAGAAATACAAGTAAGAAATTCATTCGCATCATCTGCATCTTATATGTATGAAATATTAACTCACGCGTTCAATGAGACAATATTATTGTAGGAACCGATCGTTTTTTTAACCAATGGTTCTTAATTTATTATTAGTGACAAAACCAATTCAAATTTAAACTTTGAAAATGACTGAACTATTTGCTTTTTTGTTCTAGATATTCAACAAGTACGGTTCGCAGATTGGTGATTTCTGCTCTAACAACCGTCATGAAATACTCGTACTGGAAGATTAAAGTACATCTTCAAGAAGTGGGAGATTTTTCAATTTCCCAAAACTTCATTCTCACCTGGGAACGTAAGCACTTGCATTATGACTATGTCTAATACTATATTATATCAGTATGGCCTTTAGACTAAGTCAGATTCGAATTAACGCTTTTTTCTAAAGTAGTTTTTGTTTGGTATTTTCTAAGACCTAAGTCACTCAGCAGCGTCACTTCAACATAGGGAAAGGACGACAAAAAAAATGAAAAAAAAAATGTTAAAAATAGGTTCAAAATAACAGTAAGAGTCCAAATGAAGAAATAAAATATCAATGTACAATGAAAGCACACAAGCTAGCAAAACAAAGTAGAGCAACGGCAAATACATTTCTGCATGTGCTCAACCAGAATGGTGCTGTTCGCATTCGTTCGTGTTATCAATTTTCCTTACTTTTATGACAATGAAAGTTCTCTAGAATAGTGATATCAATAGTTATTCTAAGACTAAAAGGAAGGTTGAAAAAAAAATCCAAATGATTTTCCCTTAATGACCTACTATGGGTAATTCATTTAATGAACACGTACTGTTCCCAGCTAAAAATCATGTCGGAATAAACCATAGCCGTAATTCCAGCGTCGTTTTGCATTGCATGTATTATTTAGGCTCCAATTACCTGCGTTATTCAAGGCATTGACGCATTACGAATCTGCTTTCTAAATATTTGATTTGATTGTTGTAAGAATATAATTGACTGAATAACAACATTAAGCTTACATTTAGGTCGATATCACCATGTTCCCCGCTTATAGGCGACGAGGCTGGCGGTGGTGTGATCAACCAAAAAATAGCCAATGGGACCGGACCGTTGGCGACTGTTCATGGACGATTATGACAAAAACAGGATATTATATCAGACACATGTATATAGACTACCCCTATAGAGTGTTTTAACATCTCTCTGTTTTAATCGTTTAATTTAAAAACTACGTGAAATAATAAGCGAATTTTTCAATGTACCAAGCTATCCCTGTTTGTGGAGAACAAGTCATTTCGAAAGACTGAAATGATATCTGTACTTAGAGATATATTCATGCATGGTATGAATTGTTCTTGGAAAATGAAAATCGAATGTATAGACATGGCGATAAATAAACGTTCACTTGTTCAAAGTGAAAATTGCCTCCGGCTATCATATCTTTGAGAGCTTGTCTTTAATACAGACGTCTATAGATATTTGTAGTGCAAAATATTAAGGCTTGAAATGAATTTGTTTCGGAAAGTGAAACAGTGCTTTAATTAAATTTATTTTTCAAACATCCTTGTAGATGTTGGTGCAACCTTCTAACAAGATAATACGAATTTAATTCCGTGGGGTCGATAAAACACGAGAAACAACGATTTGTCTTCAGAATAAAAATCTCTAAGTAACGTGATAAAAAAAAACTGTGCTCTTAGTTGGTGGAAGATCATCACATTAATCATTGACGTATATAAATGACGTTATGGCACAGGTTATAAGTTGAAATGGCTTTAATAACTGACGTTTTGTGGTTGGATGTGGGCTAGTTAATATAACAGCACCCAATGGAATATGGAAGCCCTAGTTCTGAACCATATTCTGTATGTCACACGATCAAGAGACGATTTCCTGGATGCAGAATACCCTGCGCAATATCCCTATTCGGTATGTAAGTGCATATAACATGCAAAGGTTCAAATAAGTAGTCATTCAGTCATTTCCTATATTATTCGATCGTCTTACTTAATTTATTCCCGATATTTTATTTTGAGTGAGTACCCGTTTAAAATTCAAGCTATTTAGCTACTTGACCTTGTAATGGTGAATGCAACGGCAATCTTCTGCGATAAAAACTTTCCAAGATTTAATTACGGTCAAATAATATCTCATTCAGTGCAAGTCAACGTAAAACTATATACTTTTGGTACAGAGAATAGTGGATTGAAAGGGAAAACGATTTTAGCAGTCAAAATCAATGTGATGGAGTTAAGAAGTCGGCTACTTTGATCTGGAGTCAGAATTTTAACATCGATAATCTACATCCCTGGTGACTGAAGGTAACTCATCAGCCAGTTACTATCGGCCAGTTTGTTGAGACATAATCACGATATTACATGGTAAATTGCTCATGTCTCATGGAATGAAGAGGTCTAAAAACGCGGTATTCGTTTTATTTAACTCTAACTTGCAGAAAAAATACGAAAATCGGCAGATTTTTACCCAAATCAGTTTCCTCTAGCAAACGGGAGATAACTCCTACAAATTCACCAAAATTTTCAGGACGGGTCACATAAATGCGTGCAACTAGTATTATATAATCATGTTTTTGTGCCTATTGAATAGATAACGATACCCGACTGATAAGATTATCTGCGATCATAATAATTGACATCTGCTGTATATAATTCACTGTTTAAGAGAGTTCTGTAATACATTATTATTGGCATTCATACAAAAATACACACATATATACACAACTTATATTATTGATCGGTGCTTGGGCTTATGCAATAATCCTTCATTGATACAGTTTTGTTTGGCAGGTTTTTCGAGTTGAAGCAGAACATATTTGAGCTTGTCGTGATACTGTGTTGACAGTGCAAATAAACACCAGAGCTTATAATGCATAGAAGTTAGTTTGTGATTTGCTGTGGAAGTTAATAAAAATTGAAACTTCGTTAACACCAACATGAATTTTACCGAATACCTCGAGCTAACTAGCGCTAACTGGGCGCCTGGACCAGAAAGAAGAGCTCGGGTTAACCGATAACTAAGTTTGAGCAAAACAAAAATTAAATACATGTATTTCAATAAATCAGTTCAAGCTAACCAACGTCGAAGTAACGAGCTTCGACTATATTTCGGGCATTTTTTCGTGTTATTTCCATCTTAAATTATGCGTATTTACTGTTTAAGTTTATTGAAATAGGTCTGGGAACGGATTAATTCACTTTTCAATATTTCTAATGGAGATAATTATCTCGAACCTCGAACAATTTAGAGTACGAACCAGGAGGCACCACTGTATTGCTTGTTGTTTATACCCACGTACTATTATTGTAAAAAAGCTTTCTAGGAATTTATCCCTTGGTATAGAATGGCATGCCATGCCAACCCAATTTCTCAGTTCCTTGATTAAAGTAATACACTTTTCTAAATGTAATACCGACTGGTAAATCCTGTAGCAGTTATGCGAATTAAACCAAGAATGACCCATTGTAAAAATGCTGGTAGTTGATATAAAAACTGGAAATGCTTGAATTCATTATCAGACATAAGATCAAAACAGTTCTTGGAAATTCTAAAACAACAGCATGTCTCTTTGTCGCCGTCATGAGAAATTGTGGTCAAACATACCGCTTAAATACCAGCGTGTAAAAAAATTATATCTCAAATCTTTACTTTGTAAGTTGTCTCATTCAGAAGATATCGATCGATCGAATTACTACTTCATCATTTGGACATGAATTTTATACAGTTGTCCGTGTTATGTTCATGCTATGCCGTCCTATGTACAGCGAATGGTGAGAATTTATGTTTTTACTTAGAGTTATATTCTCCCGCTAGTTATGTTATATCCTATAAAGCTAACGCCATCGTAACAGTGACCCCGGCGTCGTCATTTATAAACGGGGCTGCCAGATCGCGGACTTATATCTAAGATTTGTGCTTATTTTGGAGAACAGTGTCTTAGAAAATAAGATTGTGCTTATTTATAAGAAACGTACTCATTACTGAATTGCGTGATTAGTTTAACTTATTAGACGTAGAAAGTATCTAATCACATATGCTGGTTACGACTATTGGTATGCTCCTTACCGTTTGCCGAAGTTTATGAGATACACGAGTTGATTTCCAAGGACAAAGGACTGCTGGAGCAGATCATCTGTGATGAAAACTATTGTAAGTGATTGGATAATTCTTGCTTAAATTTTCGTTAATTTTTTTGTACTAAGATATTTTTCCGAGCGTGCTTATTTCCCGGTCCAGGCAGATGGTAGCCCTGTTTATACAGCTTAGACAGGTTTGACTGATTGCAGGTTGAACACCACTTATCCAGCATCCCTGGTTCCATAACCGTTTTAAAAACTAGTATTACAATCTTGACACCTTCATTACACCTTCCAATGTGTCCAAAATACCAAATAATGTATTTCAAATGAAATTGTGCTACAAATATGCAAAAATTGTTTAATTATTTAATTATAACACTACCATTGTTAACATCAACGCAATTATTTCACATCACTGCAGTATATCGTCAACGTTTTGAATTTCGTGTGATTCACAGAAAATTACATATGCACTACATATGCATATATATTTCCCAATATTATATTCTGAAAATTGAAAATTAACTCAACATGTAAATAGAATTGTGCATAAGCAGGACTGGGAGGGGGTCAATTTGCTTTTGACCTCATTCAGGCGACTTCAAATTCATTACTTTCTATAGGGGGCCCTCGGAAAAAAAATTCGATATTGCATTTATCTCTGTTGGCTATACTAACACATCTCTCAAGGCCGGTCGTGCGTACCATGTTCAAATCGGGACCCTAATACCTCTGTGACTGCACAAATTCGGAATAATATATGATACATGATACCTGCGTGTGCTGCGCGTTTATTGACTAAACTCATACGTGTAGAGTGAAATACTTACTTAACCACGCAGTAACACCACCAGATAACAGATTATGGCGCCCCGAGGCGCAAGAATAGTGATGTTGATTCTATTTTCGTAGACTAAAAAAATAACTAATGAGCACGTACTGTACACAGTTGAAAATCATGTCGGATTAAACCATGCTACAGAATCGAATGTCCAACTTGCATTAGGCATATTTATTGCGAAAGAACACAGATATGGATCTACAATGGGATATGTTAAAAACATGTTTATTATAAGAAAAGAAAGACCGTAGTTACCGAACGAACGTGTGTTCAACATAAAAATTTTACTTTATTGTATTTTAATGCATGTGACATTGTTTGCACTACTGCGTTGAGATTCATTGTGATTTAAGCGCCGTTTAGCATTGTGGGTATTATTTAGGCACAAATTAACCGTATTATTCAAGGTATTCACGCATTCCGAATCTGCTCTCTGAATATTCGACTTGATTGTTGTAACAATAATATTAACTTAATAACAACATCAAACTTACATTTAGATTTTGCACCATGTTCGCCGCTTATAGGCGACGAGGAAAGCGGCGTAATTAATCAAACAGTACCCTATGGGACCGTTGTCGATTGTTCGTGGACGATCACGACGAAACCAGGATATTATATAATGCATACTGCTAGGTCAACAACTGAAATTGGATACACCCGTGCGACAACTTAATGAAATATAAATATTCCAATTTTCGTCACAGACGGGCAGAACCCACTACGACAACAATTGATGATGTGCTAAATACATGTCACAATAGAATCAGATATAAGTTTTACGATACAAGTGACGGACTACCAGAACCAGTATGTACATTAAGTTAATACTGTATTGAATAACCAATATACTAGAGGGAATTCTATAGAGCTTATATTAATCACTCAGTCACCCCCAACATTTTCTTGCCGTTCTGAAGTTCTGAAGCTTCCTTACTTGTGCGAACCAACCATCTGGTATAAAAAGTACTGTATACTTAGGAAAAAACAACCAACTGATGTGTAAGAGTGTAAAAAATTTGATAACAAGGAAAGTTATTTATGCGATTCATGTATATTATCAACAAGGCAAAAGGGGCCTGCCTTTAACTCTACAACGACCTTTTACTAAAGAAAGTCAATTTATTTATGCTGAGGTATTTTACATCCCTTCTTCAGTTTTTTTATTATATTTCTTTTATCAGATCGTTTATCATGATTGTTTAGTTGGAAGGATTAAAGTTATGCGGCATTGGGCGCATAGTAACGAGCTAACTATCGAATTGTTTATGGAGAAATCGGGAAATGTTTCCTTTGAATGGAAAGGTAAAGTAAATGCTAATCAAATTTACAACATCAAAGCGGGAAAATTTTATATTCTATGATGATGATATTCCATGATGATGATATTTGCACACCCCGGGCATTGTCTAAATATGATTATGGCCTGTCTACACATTCTCATAGACCACCCTTAAGTGTTTTAACTTCTCTCTGTGTCATTTGTTTAACTTATGAAACTACATAAAATAATAAACAGAAATTATATTTCCAAGCTGTCCCTGCTTGTGGTGAACAAACTATTTCGGAAAACGGTGGAATGATATCTGTAGTTGGAGATCACCACATGCCGAATTCGAATTGCTATTGGGAAATCAAAATCAAACCTGGAAACTATATAGATATGGAGATTGATTTTGCCTTGGAAACGGATTATAATGATATCATCAACTGTGAATTCGATTATCTCAAGGTCAGAGAACTTTTATCATAGTGGGATAAACGTGATGTGAGTAAGAGGACAACTGGAGGAAGGGTAGATTCAAAATACTCACACACAATAAAATATTCCTGGAACAGATTTGGACAAAGGATGAAAATGATGCTAAGAAGTTCTGTGGTGATGGATGCGTATCATGGCGACTAAGTGACGATGTTTTCGTAAGAATGATAACCGACTATAGCGGCCAACTAAATGGATTCAGGCTCACTTGGAAATGTGAGCAAATAACTTATTGGTATGGTATAAAGATATCAAAAAATTCTTTTATTCGGCTTTTTCTTTATATCAAAAGGGAGTGAAAAAGGCCTCGACAACGAAATGTAAGTTGAATATTATTTTGAAACTTGATGTTGAGATAAAGTTATATATGCTCTTTTTAACGTTATATTTCTATTCCTACTAAGGGCAAGGGCTTACCTGAAAAAGGCTATTAGAAAATATTCATTCCATATATCTAACAGATTTACGCTGAAACGGACGGGATTTTCCGGAATATTCTAGAAATGTAGGCATCATAATAATGACATAAACACGAACTGAGTAAAATGGTCGAGACTTGATAAAACTGTCTGTAACTCAATACAATGTACACAGGACTGAATATACACTGTAACTTCCATTCAACTTTACCTCAGGTTACTTAGGAATTGGTGCGCATTGAGAAAATCAGATAATATATGGCGGAAGAATGCGCTCTACGGAATGTACTCTTGCTATAGTAGGCGTAGTAGTAGTATAGTAGGCGACTTAGTTAAATCTAAATTTTTTTGGAATAGGCTTGTGAATCCGGCATGTGGTTTCAAATACATTCCCGGGAATCCACTTTGCTGGAAAACGTCACCAACACAAAAGAAAACTTGCTATATGAAGGTAACTAAAACAGTTGTTTCGTTTTTCGAAGGCTCACGTGTTATTTCATTTAGATTTCCGTTCGTTAACTTGTACCCACATTTGTTAAGTTTATTCTATCGGTGTGTATTTCAGGTTAAAGTAAATGGACGTCAAGATGCTTTCGTCGTTGCAGATTCACTGAGACTCGATAATTTCACTGATTTTACCTCAAACAAAAGAGTTTATGGAATGAGAGGAGAAAAAATAAATAACAATTCATTTGCTTGTTTGGAGTTTAAGTGCAGGTACACGAACTCACAAGAAAATTTAAATTCAATTCTACTTAGTTTTAGTATTGAGAATAACTGTATTACATATTTTTCATGTACACAGCGGAACGTTGGTGGACACGAATGACCCAGATGACGAAGGAACTGTTATTACACCGTACATACAAGTTTTCGTGAAAGGAGAAAATTCATGTCGACGAACAAAAGTGAACAAGTTATTGGAAAGATACAATAGATATAAAGCCGCCTTCACTATATCTGATGGAATACAAAGAAACAATGATACAATATTTCAAATGTTTTCACCAAAAATGGAAGATCCTGTTGGAAGATCATTCGGAATATTCCGGAATAAGAGATTATGCGATAAATCAAAAGTATCTGCACCAGCGGTTATTTTCAGCTGTGAATAAACGTGTTACTTGTTCCAAGTGATAAAATTTCCGGCTTATTATATCTTTGACTCCTTTTTTTAATACAGACGTCTATAGGTATTTGTAGTGCACTATTTTCAGGTTAGAAATTATTTTATCCGAAACAGGAATCACTCTACTTTGATTAACATTAAAATAGCAAGGTTATCTATAGAGGAAATGTTTGGGACTTCAGCCCTTACCACCTTCGAAGGACAATACAAAACCTATCATCCTTGAATTGTAATATTTGAATAATTCCCACTTCTTCATTAACGGTATGACTGAAGAAACAACACCTACGCATATATAATAAATAGACAGTTATTGTACGTGGCACAGATGACACAGAGATTTTACACTGTTACTCAAATGTACTTAACAGTGGAACTCATTCTAAATTAGAGCAAATTTCAACTTGTCGACTTCCTGTTAATAGGCATTTTAATGATCTATTCACATTTATGATCACGCTATTTTCATTATCACAGCTCTACCACGATATTACTGGTGAAATGCGAAATTATTCCTTTACCCTCATTACTCTCATATTGAAGAATCATATTTGCTAAGATATTTGACCTTTACTTCAACATTGTTAATAACTACTACCAATTCATTCAATATCAATACATCTCTACAAGGTGATGATTTATAGTATAAATTATTTTATACCACTACTGTGCGGTCACAGTAACTCAACTTACTTTTTGCAACATTAGTTTGAATTGTTTCATTTTATTAGAATTATACAGAATTTTGAACTCTGCGCATAGGGAACTACACTAAACATCTTTATTTGTATGTGGAATCGCATGAGCAAGCAACCGTTTCAAATGAGCAATTTGTGAAGGCAACGACAGTGTTATGCGATAAAAACTTCCCTATACTTAATTACTGCAAAATAATGTCTGTTCCAGTGCAAGTTGCGGAATCAATTGAAGGGAAGAATGGAAATACAAATCCCCAACTACAAACTTCATCTTCCGGAGGTTCTGCTACAATGATAAATGTGACTGGCGGACATATAGGAAGCATTACCATGAGTGGACTTGCAACAAGTTTTGGGCAAAATGCACCAGCAAACCAAACCACTGAAGCAACGAGCAGTAAAGGTTCAGCACACATTATCGCTCACAAGAAGAAAAATTAAAACTGTTACATGATGTTGCCAGCAAATATTGCAGATCATGATATTGATTCGGGTTCGAATTTGAATTTAATGTAGTATCGCTGTATGATTATTGTGATTCGGTTATAATACTCGTCTTATAACAAACCTGGCGTATTCTAGATGTAGAAGCTATCAAAACATGCACATCGAATATCGACACCCGAAGCATAAAACTATTGATTGCAATTTCGTATATATATATATTGACATCTTTCGAATGGTAATTAATGCAGAATACAGTGTTTTCTTTCAAGCTTGTATTTATATCAGTAATTGCATGGTCGATACATCAAGGCAGGTCAAGAATGATAAGGGTGAGACCTCTAATTTACGTTACCCATCACTTAACTCGGGGTGCCATGTTGTTGACAACACGCGCCAAGCGATGGATTTGCGAACTACACCATTCACGCAAATTTTTAATGTTTGCAGCCGTGTTCGTATCTTCGAAAGTTCGTAACACTAATGTTCGTAACTCGGAGATTTACTGAATTTTCACTTTAATAAACATTTTGTAACAATTTAACATGCTTTGCTAGTAAAACCACACAATCACGTTATTTTTATTGAAGCAGAATATTCATAAAAATATACAACAACAATATGTACAGGAACAATGATATACCATATAAATATCTTCAAGCATGTGATGGTTATACGGAGAGTACGTTAGTACATAAATGGTATTACTCATTGATACCACCTAGTGGATATTATTATTATTTACTCAGAAACATATACAGTTGAACGTCGATCCAACGGACACCGATGCAATGTATTCGGGATCCAACGGACACAATCCACTAGAGTAAATATCTGGTCGAAACGTTCAAAACTCCCGGGTGAAGCGAACCGAGACCGCTACTTGCGTAAGCGTACGCTTGGCGGCACGCACGTGTTGTTTACAAGCGTACAAGCATCGATATGCCTGGTTGTTGTGCGGTACATATCTCTTGTTACAATGATATTTTGAAGCTTCGCATTATTTGTTTGTTCCCTATTTTCCACATTATCAATATAGCACCTATAGATAAATCAAGTGAGAAAAGAAGCGTGTGAAGGACGAGGGGGAAGTTGTGCCGAAACCAAAAATGTCTTCTGTGAGAGAGTGTCTTGACGTCCTCATAGATTACGTTGATGTGTGTGATAACTCTACCATTCAGTGCTATTATGAGAATTTGCGCACTTTAAGAGAACTAGTTACTAGGGAACAGTATCAGCGAAGCAAGCAGTTGAAACTTGACACATTTTTTGAACGCAAGGCTCCTGAACCCCCGCATTATTAGTTCCGTATTTTGTGTTTATTTTCGTACCTCCCTGGAAATTTGCTCGAGGTTCAAATGTAGCATGGAAATAGCTGTACAAATACACTTTTACGTAATACACAAATACACAGAAATGGTTGGATTAGGCACACGCAAGTAATAAAATTTATTTGCCACAATTTATAATACTTACCGTAATTTACTGTTATTTGACAGCGGGTGATTTAAAATTATAATCATTCAAGAAATTGACAACAGAGGACGCAATTACTATCTAAAAACTAGAATTGTGCACAATTCTGCAGAACCCCTGTCGCTTTAAATTTGAAATTAGGACTACTATCACCACAGCACTTATTTCAGATCACTACAGTTCATCATCTACATTTAAAATTGCATGTGATTGACAGCAAACTATATATGTGGAACACAATATATTGTATGCCAATAATATGAGCTGAATTTCCAACAGCATGGCCTCTAAGTGGGTTCACGCCCCCTAATTTTTTTCGCAGCCATTCCTGTGATGTAAGAAATATGAACCTGGAAATCATGAAATTACATTGAGTCGTGTACTATATCACTGATCTACAAATGATTTTTTTATGCTGCAATATGTTAATTGCTAATTACCTATACAGTAGATCCTCGATATACGAATTTAATTGGTTCCGAGTCCGAGTTCGTATTCCAAATTACTCGTATTTCAAAACCCGTTTTTCCATTTAAATCAATGGTAAACTAATTAATCCGTTCCAGACTCCAAAAACCACGAAAAATGCCGATTTTG
>QXVX01007129.1:44047-61910 GCA_013436065.1 Halocynthia aurantium
GAAACGCTATTTATTGCCTCTCTATACCTGCTCACTGTGTATGATAATCGCTCGTATTCCGAAATTGTGTTCGTATATCAAAATATAAATTGAAAAAAATCGCGGTTCGTATATCAAGTTTCTCGTACGTCGAGTTACTCGTATTTCAAGGATCTACTGTATTTGGTGCGCTGATTTCAAATCTGGTGTCCGATTTTTTCCAGTACGTCGCATTTTTTAATTCATCAACATGCATGTATTTACCATGCAAATTTACAACATTTACCATGTGTCAAATACATTCATGTTAATAAATCAAAAACACGAAAAAAATACTGGAAAAAATCTGACACCAGATTTGAAATCAGCGAGCCCGAATTACATCGAAACGGTTTTAGTTTATTCTGTAACATTTTCTGGTAGATCAGTGTAATTTGCCGTTTGCACGTATAAAGTTAAATGTTATTCTATGTTAGTAATTTTATTTTAGTGATTGTGGCAACTATAAATATATTCTACGTTAAGCGTTTTCTATGCGTGATGTGTCAGCTATTTCTCATAGTAGTAAGAATAATAAGAACTAACTAACACTAGTATCAGTCAGTTTAGCGTGACGTCATCACCAAACAAAACGTGAATTACGCATGTTTTGTCTAATATAGAGGTCTGGAAACGTAATATTTGTCTTTGTAGATTATTGATGAACAATATGCAATTAAAAATTTTACTTGAAATCTTTTTCCTTGCTCATCACTAACATTGCCAAGATTTGGTGGAAAGAAGTCGTGAATGCAAAAATGCATTTTAAGGGACATACGCGCTCCTAATCTTCCATACGATTTCACCATTGTTTACTGAAATAGATTTTATCAGGATATATTAGTGATTGAAGGCCATTATCAAGGTCGATCCAATGCCAAAATGATGGGGAATTTCTGCTGGTTTCTACAACGAGATTGCAATAACTTGTACTACAAAAGAAAAGTTAAAAGCATTTAACACTTTTGACAATTGCTTCAAGTCTTGATGCCATAGGAGAATACCACTTGAGAGGCTTGAAAACGTTTTTGTCTTCTCGGTAAATTGAACGTTATAGTGGAATTGAGAATTGATGTTTTTTTTATATACCTATGGTAGCCTGAATTTTAAAACCTTCTTAAAAACCGAGTTTAGACATAGAAGAACGTGAATCAGGGGTCTCCAACTTATCATTCTTGACCTGACTTGATGCATCGGCGTCGTGGAATAACATTACTAATAATATGCCAGTTTAAATAGAGAAACACTGGATTTTGCACTAACATCCATTCAAAATGTGGTAATGTATCTATAAAAAAATGCAATCAATGGTTTTATGCCGGGTGTCACTAAAAACATATATTCATAGAATAATAGTCAAATATTCGATATTGATAATTTCCAAATGTGGAATACGCGAGGTTCGTTATATTACGAGAATTTAAAAATAATTACAATAACTACACAGCGACACTACATTGAATTTAAATTCAAATCAATATAATGATCTGCAATATTTGTTGACAACATCATGCAACATTAAGTTTTATTTTTTCTTCGTGTGAGCGATAACGGTTTTTGAATCTTCACTGCTTGCAAGTCCACTCATGGTAATGCTTCCATATGTCCGCCAGTCACATATATCATTGTAGCAGAACCTCCGGAAGATGACGCTTGTAGTTGGGGATTTGTATTTTCAGTTTTCGCTTCAATTGATCCCGCAACTTGCACTGGAACAGACATTATTTCGCCGGATTTAATTATACTGTAGCAAAGTTTTTACCGCAGAACACTACCTTTGCCTCCACCATCGCAAATTCTAACTAAACTACTTAAGTTTGAAATGGTTACTCATGCGATTCCATCGAAACATGAAGATGTGTACAGTGTACTGTAGTTCCCTATGCCTATACGATGAGTTCGGAATGTTTATTTTGAAGAAATGCTGTGAAACGTGAGTTAAGATAGTGTGATCGGACAGTGGTGGTATACATCGTCACCATGTAAAAAATGGATTGATATTGAATACACTGATAGCAGATAATACCAATGTTAAAATCAATGTCAAATACCGTAGTAAATATGAGAGTAATGAGGGTAGTATAGTATTTTTCGTATTTGGCCAGTAATATGATGGTGAAGATGTAATAATGAAAATAATATGATTATAAAGGTGAATAGATACCGCAGAACACTTCCTCTGCCTCCACCATCACAAATTCGAACTACATTGCTTAAATTTGTAACGGTTACTCGCCCATGTGATTCCATCGAAGCATGAAGATGTTTACTGTAGTTCCCTATACGATGAGTTCTTATTCTGATGAAATGCTGTGAAAAGTGAGTCAAGTTACTGTGATCGCATAGTGGTGGTAGGTCAAATACCGTAATAAATATGAGAGTAATGAGGTTAATATAGTATTTGGCCAGTAATATGATGGTGAAGATGTAATAATGAAAATAATATGATCATAAAGGTGGATAGATGAACAAAATGTCTATTAAGAGTCCATGACTGTAGCATAGTATTTTTAGTATTTGGCCAGTAAACTAATGGTGAAGATGTAATAATGAAAATAATGTGATCATAAAGGTGAATAGATGAACAAAATGTCTATTAAGAGTCAGACGATATTTGACAAGTTGCAATTTGATCTAATTTAGAATGAGTCCCCACGTCAAGTACATTTGAGTAACTTAGCGTAAAAGTGTCTGTAAACCACTATACTGTATCTTCCAGTAATGTACCGCTAAATCTCTGTGTCACCTGTGTCATGTACAATAACTGTTTATTGATTGTCCGTGCGTAAGTGTTATTGTTTCTTCAGTCATACCATTAATGATGAAGTAGGAATTTCTCAAATATCACAAGGATCATAGAAATATTTTCCGTAAATCTTACGAAAGTCGTAAGGGCTGAACTCCCGAGCATTTCCTGTAAACATGTAACCTTGCTATTTTAATATTAGTTGCAGTAATTGCAGTAATTGAGTGCTTTCAGTTTCGGATAAATTATTTTTATGCCTGAAATTATTACACTTAAATACCTATAGACGTCTGTATTAAATATAAATCATCAAAGATGTGATAAGTCGGAAATTTGGAACTTGGAACAAGTAACACGGTCATTTACAGTTGAAAATAACCGTTGGTGCAAATACTATTAATTTATCGCACAATCTCTGATTCCGAAATATTCCAAATGATTTTCCAACAGGATCTTCCATTTTTGGTGAATACATTTGAAATATTGTGTCATTGTTTCTTTGTATTCTATCAGATATAGTGAAAGCGGCTTTATATCTATTGTATCTTTCCAATAAATTGTAATACGGTTATAACAATTCCTTCGTCATGTGGTTCAGTTGTGTCCATCAACGTTCCGCTGTGTACATGGAAGATATGTAATACAGTTATTCTGAATACTAATACTAAGTTGAATTAAATAGTCTTGTGAGTTCGTTTACCTGATCTTAAACTCCGAGCAAGCAAATGAATTGTCATTTATTTTTTCTCTCCTTATTCCTTAAACTTCTTTGTTTGAGGTAAAATCAGGGAGTTGCTGAGTCTCGATGAATCGGCAACGACGAAAGCATCTTGACGTCCATTTACCTTAACCTGAAATACACACCCATGGAAAAACTTATCAAAGTTAGGTAAAAGTTAACGAACTTAAATCTAAGTGAAATAACACGCTAATCCTTGACAAACTAAACAAGTATTTTAGTTACCTTCCTATAGCAAGTTTTACTTGGGGTTGATGACGTTTTCAAACAAAGTGGATTCCTGGGAATCTATTTAAAACCACAGGCAGGATTCTCAATTCTATTTTCAAAAAAATGATATTTATTTAAGTAGGCAACTGTACTGTACTTTACACCTGCCCAGTGCATTCTTCCGCCATATATTATTTAATTTACTTAATGCACCCCAATTCCTAAGTAACCTGAGGTATAGTTGGAAGAAAGTTTTTGTGTGCAGTGTACAGTCGTCCTTTGCTATATCGCGGTTCACTTCTCGGCGGATTCATTACATCTCGGAATTTATTTAATATTGTAGTGTATGTATTTTAAGGTGATATTGAATGTATTTTATTTCATGATAAATGCCGTGCCCTATAGTACTAGTACTAGTATTTAAGCAGTTTTCGGTTTTGTGGTTTCTACTTCGCGGATTTTCACCTATTGCGGTAGGCTATGGAACTCAATACCCGCGATGGGTGAGGGATTACTGTATTGATTTACAGATAGTTCTATCAAGTCTCGACACATAAACTATTTTACTCAGTTCGTTTTCATGTCATCATTATGTAGCGGACATTTCTTGAATATTTCGGAAAATTCAGTCCGTTTCAGTGCAAATCTGTTAAATATATGTGGAATGAATATTTTCTAGTGGCCTTTTCTGGTGAGCCTTTTGTTAGTAGGAATAGAAATATAACGTTAACAAAAGCATATACATATTCATATTAACACCAAGTTTCAAAACAATATTCAACTTGCATTTCATTGTCGCGGTCTTTATCACTCAATTTTAATATAAACGAAAAAGCCAATTAGAAGAATTTTTACATATTAGATTTCTTTATATCTTGATTCTTACGAAAACATCGCCCTTAGTCGAATTGATACGCTTCCATTTCCATTTTAGTCTTTCGTTCAAATCTGGTAAACGAATATTTCAAATTGTTGGACTATTTTCAATCTTCCATTTCTCCATTTCTCCAATTGTCCTCTTACTCCCACGGGGTTCGAGAATCACACTGTGGTGAAAGTTTATAAACCAAGGCATTTAATATAAATTCATTTTTTACAAAGTGACTATTTATACCACCACTATGCAGTCACACTAACTCAACTTTGATTTCGCAGCATTTCGTCGATTGGTTTCATTTTATAGAATTTACAGTAAACATCTTCAATTTTTGCGGAATCGCATGACCAAGCAACCGTTACGTTACGTTCTTCTATCTCTAAAACTCGGGGTAGCAAATGCGAAAATTATTACCTGGTAATACTATAATGGAATGAACACTTTTGGAGTGATCAGTAATTTCTTTGCTCACGCTCGAATACGATTCAACAACAATGAAGGTAAGACGTAACGTAACGTTAAGTAAGCTTCAAGCAACAGCGTAATTTGCATATTAATTTGCTTTAGCAAGCAAGATTCATTCTTAGCAATTATCCAATTGTTACTTTCTAATCAGCCCGTATTACGCAATTGGATTTATTTATAATATGTACAACATATGTACTCAGAGATCCTTATTTGTAGACACGACATGAGTGTGTTCTGGTGGTAATATCTAATAACAAGATAATATGCATACAGGAAATTCTGGCTTAGTTGTAATGCATAGGACACATGCATCTTAAAATTGTAATATTTATAATACGTATAGTATATGCACTCAGGAATCCTCGTTTATGGATAGTGTGTTTTATGGTATCATTATATATATATTATACCACCCCCATGGGCGCTGTGAACTCTTGAGGGGTGGAGAGAAACAAGTCACATGAGTGTTGAGTTATTGACCCGAGAACTTTACTGGTCAGCGTACAATGATGCTGATTTTAAATTATTGTAATTTTGTGTTTCAGGCTGAAGATGACAAAACCTTCGAAACAGCAAAAACAATGCTCACGGATTTCATGAATAAAGTTAGAGAATTGAAAAATATGTTATATTGCAAATGTTAGTTAGTCAATTTTCACATTAATTACTTTTACACTGATAGACATTCAATGGTAAACTCGTTGATGGTTATCGGACAATTGAAAATGGATGTAGAAAATATTCCGAAAACCTTTTCCATACTACTAACCAGTTCCTATCTTTGAAAGCAAACGAGTCATTTTATCTAAAATGGGAAATGGAAGTGACAAGAGTCATCGAGTACTATGGAAGCGAAAATGAAATACTCCGAGTAAGTTTCAGGCGTAAAGTTTAGTAATATACATACGTATCTTTTTTATTTACGTTTTTTATTATATCGCCCGCCAGGATAAAGCAAACTTGAGGCTTTGCAAAGAAGAGAAGAAGATAATACAGGAATTCGCTGGGGAATGTTATCAGGTATTTTAATGAGTATTTTTTGCCTTTTTTATCACATATACTCCGCAGTGTGACGATTTGGTTTGATTTAGAAACTAGAGGAAGGAGGAGAATACATAGAAACAAAAGATCTTAGGGAATTCATCGATTCCAGAATCAAGACTCTGATTGAAACATCGCTTGCACAAGATGAGATTGCAACGAAAGAAATGATATCACGGTTCCGTGATAATGTTAATAAACGCTTACAAGAAATGGCCTGTGACATAAGGGCAAAAAATGATCGAAACATGGTGAGTTTGTTAAACAACAAGTACCGTACTTATACTGTATACAACGTATTCCGTTTTTCAATATATTTTTCAATGTCGATCTATGCGCCTCATAAGTCAAGTATTGAATTTGCAAAACGCTTCCGTATTCCAAAATTCCGCGATTTACTCACTTGTGTATCCCTAGTTCCATCTACAACGATCGTCCGATGAAAAAGGTGAACAGACTAATATAGACACTGTTGTACTCCTTTATACAGTATTTGATTAATTTGGTATCGAAATTATTACTGATTGTTGTTTCGCTGAATTTGCAAAACAAGAAAAGTCGAATGTTGAAACCATTTTCTCATTTTTCCATCAGTTCTATTACATATTTATGATCTTTATTTTTACGCACCTGCTCAAATTAACGATTTATTTTAGGTTCATTTTATTGTGCGCCTTGTAATAAGTAATCATAAAAATGCGCCTCACTTGAATCGATTTTTTTCTCAAATTTATTTGGTGCGCCCTAAAGTACGGTAGTTATCATAGTAAATGTCACGCATTGAAAAGTTGACTTGTTCACAGGCAAAATTTGAAGATACGCTGCGAAAAAAAGGTGTTAAGGTTTTCTCTCAGTGCAAAGACATTATGAAACAGGTAATGCTAAATGCTATAAACAATGGAGCAATAAACCGACAGTCAATCATGTAAAGGTCACTCTACTTTGCTAGCTTATTGAACATGGATACATAAAACCAAGGGATTTGCACGAACAACATAAATACAACAGGGAAATGGTGAAGAATGTTTTTGCTGTGGGAGGAACAACCCAACCCTCGAACCTTCGGAGACGACTCGAATATGAAGTTCTTGGAAACCTCGATGACCTCTATCAAAAATGCCGAATATGGAATGAGAAGAATAAGCTTCTGCAGCGTGAGGCTGAATTCGATTTCGTTGAAACAATGGTAAGATTTGACAGTTTTCAAAATTTTCGTTGAGAGTTTTAATATGGGAATAAAGAAGGGTTATGCGGGAAACCATAAACCCTGGAAGGGTATTTTTTTCGATTTTCTGGGAAGACCTTATTTTATCTGAAAACTTTTTGTACTTTGTTATTATATATTGGCGGACAAAAGTTCCGATTTATAGATGGAAAATATTTCAATTCACTATTTACTGACACGATTCTTTATTTTAACTATTTAGCATTATTGAATATTCTTCTTATCAAATAACAACCATAACAATTTCAAACCTGTGGATTTTATTGCAATTTTTTTCTGTTTCCAGTCTGACCAATGGCGGCAATCGGCTCTCACCTTATCACAGGCCATAGAGGGAGAAATAGAAGACTGTCTAATTATGTAATCTGCAAGCCTAGTAAGTCATATCTTTATATAAAAAATAACTGGCTGATAACATGAAGTGAGGGATATATAATATATTCTATATTATTGTCATTTTGCATAAAATACAATTTTGCGTATAAATTTTGGCTTAATAGTGATATTAACAACTTTTAATAATGACTGTTCAATAATGAACAATACATCAGCAAAACCCAGAAATACATAGTTGTCAGAATTCTCTTTTACCGTTTTGACGACGATACATTACACAATGTGAAAATCTACTATCTGTACTGTACCATATCCGACTGTTAACATCTTTCACAATTACCTTCGGTATTAGAGAGAAATGGCCATATATATTCCGTACCTAAACATATACTGTAAATAATAATGTAAGAAGAGAAACATTTTGATATATATATGCTCGATTTTATGTACGTTCCGCTATCCGCGCAAGAGTTTGAGAATAGCTAAATAAAATAATATTGATACTGTATCATTTTAACATGTTTTACAATACTTTCTCGGTATTACTTTCATATCCTATGTTTCTCTTTGTTAGACAATATGGAGCGAGTATAAGTTTTTCAGCAAGCATAGTGTGACACGTCAGTTGTTGTTGCATTCACTAAATTCCATTTTTCCTTGGTCACGTGATTTAATCCTTCTCTATTCCCTTTTTCATTGCAGTGAGCAAATAATATTACTTGCCTACTCCTTTATTCGAGCACGAGCGTAGTGGATAACGATAGTGGACGTCGGTTGATTCTTCACACGATCCCTTATTCGGAAATATTCCAAATGATTTCCCAACCGGATCTTCCATCCTTGATGAATACATGTGAAATATGTTATTATTCAGCAGAATCCGCTTAATAAATCCCTGATACTAAATCTGACCGATATTAAATCCAATTGCCTTGGGACCAAATTTTTGCATTAAAAAATAGCCAGTTAAAAATCCAAAACCCACTTTGTAAATCCATTTTTTTTTCATACTGAGTATTCCATTTTCTAATGATTTTTGTGAATAAATTGTCTTAGTGTAATTCCATCGGCACAGGTGACACGTAAATTCAGGGGTACATTACTGGAAGATGCAGTACTGTATAGTGGTTTACAGACACGTTTACGCTAAGTTACTCAATGTATAGAGGCACTCATTCTAAATTAGAGCAAATTGCAACTTGTCAAATAGTGACTGACTGTCAGTAGTCATTTTAATGATCTAATCACATTTATGATCCCGCCACTTTCATTATCACATCTCCACCACTATATTTAGGGCTAGCATCGATCTGGAACCAGAAATAAGGCCGAAAGGAGGAAAATAGATTTTCCTCTGAAGTAAGGTGTAAAATGCACAACAGGCAGTCTGGAGTTTGTCTGGCCGTTGTAGCGTTTCAACTTTGCAAGGTTCGAAAAGACCGCTTTTGGCGGTTGAGGGTAACAAAGTTATTTAGGAAAATTGTTGAAAGATCTAGGAAAAGTCACAAAGCTTTAGCTGGATACATTTATCAAAAACAAATTTTTCACATATAAAAATCGAAACAGTCAAAATTACTGCTTCGGCGGTTCTAGCGTTACCTCTACTAACCATAAGATGATGCTTATTGAGATCGAAAACACATTTGAAAAGGTCCTGTTTATTAACAAAAAATATAAGGTTACAGTTACACTGCAGCGCTGCATATCGGTTGCGGAGCACTGACTTACCTTTACTGACTGACTATTAACTCGCAGCATTTATTTGAATTGTTTCATTTTATACAATTTCGAACTCTGCGCATAGGAAAATACAGTACAGTAAACATCTTCATTCATGAGCAAGCAACCGTTTCAAATTCAAGCACAATTGGGAAGGCAACGACAGTGTTATGCGATGAAAAATTCCCTATATTGAATTACGGCGAAATAATTTCTGTTCCAGTGCAAGCTACGGAATCAATTGAAACGAAGAATGAAAAAGCAATTCCCAACTAGAAGCGTCATCTCCCGGAGGTTTTGCTACAATGATAAATGTGACTGACGGACATATAGGAAGCATTACCATGAGGGGACTTGCAACAAGTTTTGAAATTTTTGCCTTAGAAAATACCCGGTTGAAAATCCAAACCCCGCTTTGTAAATCCATTTTGTTCATACTGAGTTTTCCATTTTCTAATGATTTTTGTGAATAAACTGTCTTAGTGTAATTCCATTGGCACAGGTGTAGCGACTCGGAATTCTATTCCCTATACAGGTGACACGTAAATTAAGGGGGGAAATACTAGAAGATGCAATACTGTATAGTAGTTTCAGACACTTCTACGATAAGTTACTCAAATGTACTTGACAGAGGCACCCATTCTAAATTAGAGCAAATTGGAAGTTGTCAAATATCGTCTGACTGTTAGTAGTCATTTCAATGATCTATTCACATTTATGATCCCGCTACTTTCATTATCACATCTCCACCACTATATTTAGGGCAACCATCGATCTGGAACCCGAAATAAGGGCGAATGGAAGAAAATAGATTTTCCTACCTAAAAGAAGAAACCAACAGTAGACATAGAGTAGACATTTGTCTCACTCTTCTGAAGTAAGGTGTAAAATGCACAACAGGCAGTCTGTAGTTTGTATGGACGCGCTAATTGTCTGACGGTTGTAGCGTTTCAAATTTGCAAGGTTCGGAAAGACCGCTTTTGGCGGTTAAGGGTAACAAAGTTTTTTAGGAAAATTGTTAAAAGATCTAGGAAAAGTCACAAAGCTTCACCTGGATACATTTATCAAAAACAAATGTTTCGCATATAAAAATGGAAACAGTCAAAATTTCCTCTTCGGTGGTTCTAGCGTTACCTCTACTAACCATAAGATGGTGCTCATTGAGATCGAAAACACATTTGAAAAGGTACTGTTTATTAACAAAAAATATTACGGACTTACTTTTCGCAGCATTTATAAGAATTGTTTCATTTTATACAATTTCGAACTCTGCACATAGGGAAGTAAACATCTTCATTCATTTTTTGTGGAATTGCATGAGCAAGCAATCGTTTCAAATACAAGTAAAATTGGGAAGGCAACGACAGTGTTATGCAATGAAAACGTCCCTATATTTAATTACTGCGAAATAATGTCCGTTCCAGTGCTAGCTACGGAATCAATGGAAACGAAGAATGAAAATACAAATCCCCAACTAGAAGCGTCATCTTCCGGAGGTTCTGCTACAATGATAAATGTGACTGGCGGACATATAGGAAGCATTACTATGAGTGGACTCGCAACAAGTTTTGGGCAAAATGCACCAGCAAAGCAAACCACTGAAGCAGCGAGCAGTAAATGTTCAGAAACCGTTATCGCTCACAAGAAGATAAACTAAAACTGCTGCATAATGTTGCCAGCAAATATTGCAGATCATTATATTGATTTGAATTTGATGTAGTATAACTATAAGTTTATTGTGATTCGGTCATAATTCTCGTATTATAATAAACCTCGGGTATTATAGATTTAAAAGCTATCAAGACATGCACATCGAATATTTTATACGCTTACTATTTTACCAATATACGTTTTCAATGACACCCGGAGCACATTGATTGTGATTTTTTATATATACATTTACAGATTTTGTATAAAAATTAATGCAGAATACAGTGTTTTCTTTTAAACTTGTATATAGATCAGTAATGTTTTTTCAGGACGTAGAAAATTATTACCTGGAAATACTATGATGAAATAAACACTTTTTGAGTGATCAGCATTTTCCTTTCCCACGCTTGACTACTAATCAACAACCATGGAGGCAAGACGTGACGTTAAATGAGATTAAAGCAACAGTTTAATTTGCAGAATAATTGCTTTAGCAATCAAAATTCTCTCTAAGCCGATTCACGCGGCTAAAATTATCTAATTGACACTTTCTAATCAGCCGTATTACGCAATCAGATTTATTTATAAAATGTACAATGTATTCAGAGATTATGTTTTGAAAACAGGACATGAGTGTGTTTTGATGGTAATATCTGATAACAAAAATATATGCATACAAGAAATTCTCGCTTAGTCGTAATGTCTTAATCTTGGTTGCAATACTGTATTCAAAAATTATTTAAGATATATTTATGATACATACAGTATACAGTATGTTATCAGAGATCCCCGTTTTTAGGCGTGTTTTTGGTAGTATCATTCAATAATAACCTATCACTGTCTACAAACTGAGGGGGAGACTGATGAGACTCTGTTCACATTTACATGAATATCACAATCTTTAGCAAGAAAAAAGTTATTGCCGTTGGCTCATCAATCTATATACTTGGTCGAAAAATGATTCAGCTTAGTGAAAAACCAGCTAACCAAGCCACGAATTAGACTACAGATATCTGATAGGGAAGACTCGAGGTTCTGTTTGTCAGATATTGTAACTGATAGTGCAACACAGCATAGGTGTAGGGGACGCTAAATATTAAAGAAAATAGCGTAGAAAATAGACTTTCGATTTGTTTTGTCTTTTGCTGTTTAGATTGCAATTTTTGTGTTTATGAACTAGCGTCTTATTAAGAAAACTTTAATTTTACTTGGGACAATAAATATTTGATTTTTAGCAACTATTTTACTAATAGTATTCTTTCTTGAGCACCATATTCCAAACGTTTTGTAAACGCCGAATTTGCATACCGATTGAACTAGTTAGCTCGTTTACACAGCATGACTTGTGCATTTTTATAATTATTTGCGTTTTGAAATGTAATACTTACAGAGGAATCGCATGAGCGATCTCTTTCCTGAAGTTCGGAAAACGGTAAAAAAATTACATACCGCGCCTGGTTGTCTCATTGTTTGTGATTTTTATCATTTAGGCACATTTATGTGTTATTTATCTTCAAATGCAACGATATTGGATTTTCAAAGCTGTTTCTGCAATAAATACTTATACTCTACATTGTTTGCAGTGGCGTACATCAATCGTTTTTGTTTACACGGTTGTCCTATTGCCAGGCTGTACTGCTCAATTTCTTTCTGACCGAAACAATGTCCCGTTCAAGAGTGGGACTTCTCGATGCAGAAACTGAATCACTTCTTACTTTACACGATTCAGGAAAGCTGTGCGATGTGAAGAAAACAAAGATATTTGGCGACCTATACAAACTGACAGTCGTTTCTGTTGAAAAAATCTTTACTTCTTTATGAGAGTCCTGGCGATTGATTTCTTGGACGATAAGTCTTATCTATGTGGTCTAGCTGACATGAATGTTGAACATGGACCAAGACCACCAGCTGCTGTGTTGAACAGTATGATCTACGTTGTCGGGGACATGTTATGAAGTAAAATCATGGAGGTGGTTGGTTTGCGCAGTTCTAGGAAGACGTTTGTACCTCTGCAACAGATATTGCAGAAATTCATTAGTCGGAAACGAACAAATGGGTAGGAATTTAACCACTTAATACGCCAAGGATGAATTGCGCTCTAGTAGCTGCAAACGGTTACTTATATTGCATCGGTGGGAACAGTGAGATGGCAACACTAGCTGCAGTTACAAATACTGGTCAACTGAAGAACGTTGAACGATACGACCAAGCAAGGAACACATGGAGATATGTTGCTGGCCTGAACACACCAAGATTTGATGTAACCGTTGCATTTAACGGGAATATTTATATATTAGGAGGAAAAAGGCGTTGGGTTAAAGATCCACTGATAACTGATGTGGAAGTCTACGATCCTGAGACAAATGTGTGGACACCCTTCAAATCGCTTCTATGATTTGACCCGTGGCTTTCAGCGGCTACTGTAAACGGGGAGATATTTGCTGGCAGGATGGGGAAGCTTCAACTGTTTGATCGAGAACAACAAGTATGGAAATTTGTTACCATCAGTGCAGCAATCAATATTTTTGCTAATACCTTGCTCGCGACTGCAACAATTTGGAGAAGTGGACGAGGGAGTGAGAAAGCAAAGACTAGGGATGCTCCAGGGGGGGTTGCCGAGAATCCAAGGATGATTGGATTTCTTAGAGAAAGTCGGCATATCAACCATATCACTGCAGCACATACCAAATCCCATAAAACTAAACCATATCTCAGCAAACTTTAATAAAACCAAATACTCCAATAACAACGATATGTACAGGAACAATAATATAGCTAAGAAAATATCGTGCATGCATCAAGCATATTACCGATAGTCACTGACAGAATGATGAAGGACCCAAGATGTAACTATAACCCAGTTGGGAAGTACGTTAATACATGAATGATATTACTCATTGAAACCACCTATTGAAACTTCAAATAATAGTTTCAACGAATGATACAGACGTTAAAAACGATAAAACCAATCACGTCTAGTATTTTCCCTTAACTAGAGTAAAATACGAAATATAACTTCCGGTATTGAGAATTGCGAAAAATCGGCTTGTCATCTTGACATTAAGGAAATAGGATGATTGGCTCCTCGAGCCGTTTGAAACAAAATTGAGCCATAGTTCGTAAACTCACCGTAATATTTCAATTCCAAAACATTGTACGTAAAAATAAAATAAATATGTGACGAAGGATCCTTTATGACAAGAACGACATTGGCAGAGCGTCTCTGTCGGACTCTGTCGGGCTCTGTCGGCTTTGTCGGACGTACACGAGCCTCAAGGTAAGTTGGGTTGAAATAAAAGGAAATGATGTAAATTAATGCAGTAAATAAAAATATGTTACGTGATTGGTACGTTGAAGCGATTAAATCGGATCGGATTTACCACTCAGATACTATCGATAGCGATTGCTCACATGGTCGCCAACACCTGGAGAAATCAAATTTGAAGTTATAAGAGAATTTACGTAATGCTCGGGATTCTTCGATTTGCTACAGAGCTTAGTGACATGGGGTCAACACAAAAATATGAGCAGATGATGAGAACCTAATAATGCATTGGGAGACTTTTCGGTTAAAGAATGTATGCTAAAATACAGACATAATCTCATACTTCAAGTGATACAAATAAAATTTGCTCCAAATCGGAAATTTGGTTCAAATCGACAAACGGGTTGTTTTTCAATAGTTAATCAACATATACAGTATGCGACATATATAGTATGCAACGGGTACAGTATCCAGACCAAACCATGTATTACTACTGCAATTAAAGACTTCACTCTCAATATTGGGTATTAGCTTAACTATCTTTATTTACTAACGTGCATTAACAGTGTTTGCAACACTAGCTAGTAACTGAAATTCTTTCACGTTTTTTAATACGTGGTATCCTGATTCGACTACATATCCGAAAATAAAAGACGACGATTATAATCTAACAAAGCATAGCGATGAGCGTATGATCAATAAAAAGGGACAAAAGAGTTATATGTAGAGGTACATATTCTACTGAAATATATATTCTATTCAGATCCATTAGAATTATTTTCTGTTTGTATAGCGCTGGAAATAGTACATTGCCACAGTTTGGTTATACATGTATATACAAAATGCACAGAAAAATAACATGAATGATAAACCTCAACATTTCCCAGTAAACTCTATGTTCTAGATTACGTAGTAATCAGCAATCATTACTGATTAGAAAAAGCAAGTCCAAAATTATATATCCGACTTGCAAGTCTGCTATTAGACCTGTTCCTAATGGTTTTGACATACCTGTCCACATGATCAGTCTTTACAAGGTAACAGACCTTCCTGTGCTGATGAAACTGAAGTCAGTGCTGCTGACTTAAAAATTCAGCTCATGTTATTAGCATGTATCTGTGTGTAGCACATATATAGTTTGCTGCCAATCACACGCAATTTACAATGTACATCATACACTACAATTCAGGGGCGCCCACACTTTTTCAGCATGCGAGCAACTTTTGAATGACCAAGTCAAAATAATCTACCTACTATCACTGTTGCAACGCTTCGTTGCACATGCTCATACGTCACAATACGTTTAATGATATTTTTTTTCCTTCAATGCCATGCAATCTACCAACGCTACCTTCGCAATCGACGTATTGGGCACCCCTGCACTACATGGATCTCAACTGAGCACGGTGATGCTGGTGTTGATAATATTACAACTTTCAAATTGACAACGACGGGAGTTCTGTATAATTGTATACAATTCTTGTGTAAACTCAAATTACTCTAATTGAAGACTTAACTTACAATAAAGCTTATTATTAATATTACTATATTTCTGAACCACTTATATTTACAGTGTTTGTAATACTAGCTAGTATTTTGTAAGAAAATATTGTACCGCTTGTACTAATGTCCACATACGGAGTTAGAAGTCGATAGGACTTATTTAGTATTTTTGCCAGTTACCTATACATGCTGATTCATATGTGCACTGTTATTTATATCAACCACTACAGCTAATACTGTAAAAGGCCACTGAGTTCATGTTTTCGGGAAACATGTTTTCTTGACGAGTGATTCAAGAATACGTGGTAATAACAGTAATCACTTCTGGTATTTTCTCTTAACTACAGTGAAATCTGAAATATAACTTCCGTTATTGAGAATTGCGCACAACCAATTCATTATTTTAATGTCGAGAAAATAGGATGAATTGCCACTCAAGCTGTTCCAATAAAATTGAACCATAGCTCGTAAACCTACCTTAATCCAACCAAATACTCCAATTCTCACTACCAAGTGTACTGCCTGCAATAGGAATGAAGTTTTTATGCAGCGTATAGTTGAATACTTATTCAGGTATATAGATTATATTTTTCGTGATCGTGCAATACAACTACAATTCTCATCTTCAGTATACACTACAGTCATGACTACTCTGATGGTAGACAAAGTTTCATTGCGTAAGTGTTTTACTATACTTATCCTGTCAAAATGTTTAGAAAGGGGCCTATAGATTTGAAGTTAAATGCAACAAATTTCAGAGCAAATTTCTAACCAAATAATCCACGTGGAAGAGATATCAAGGAATTAAAAGATATTCTGTATTTTTACTTAACCATAAGGTTGGATTTAGTTGATTAATTGTTACTTTGGTTGACGAATTTTAGCAATGGGTTTGAATTTAAAAATTCATAAGCGTATAAATGGGGAAACGCCTAACAGCAAATTATACAAAATATATTGTATTTTTTCACTTTAAATAAAAATTTGTAAAAATCTAACATGCTTTGTTGGTCAAACCACACAGACATGCTATTTTTACTTAAGCAGAATTTTCATAAGAATAAACAATAATTTTGCGACGTTATGAATTCTTTGAAGCCTAAATTGTTTAATAAGAGGTGGCATTAGACCTATGGAAAGGGAAAGCAGTAGTACACTATATACGGCTCGGATTAATATAGCTCCAATACTACAATAATCCAATCCTCGAGATGGTAAATCAATCAATGATCAATACAAATATGAGAGAACCACTCCCAAATCATTCTACTTCATAATAGGAGAGGTCAACGCAGTCGCAGATACAGATATTTATTTTATTCCAAGCTGTTATCATGTTGTGGCAATTATTTCGTTTTCCTACAGATTCCAATGAAAATCTGAAAGATTCCGAAGAAAAACAAATTCCAAAATACAGTGTTTCACACCTTGCACGCATATTCTACATTGCTTCGCTAGGGCTAGCGGCATATAATGGTGCCTATACGGGTACGTATCATATCAATTCTATCTGTCGGCGCTTTTTAAACAGGTGACAGGTTTAAAACAGTAGTGAAATATAAAAATCCCCGAAAAGACATAATCTACCGAGGACAAATTAATCCGTATTCAATATAACCATAACTCTTTCTTCCTGGAAGTGAATCAATCCTAGCCCTAACCGTAAACCCATTAACAGACGGAGCGGCGTTCCTATAGTTCCCGAGACTAGCACCAGTTTCCTGTAAGGACTAATGCCTTACCTAATGTTATTGTCCTCCATCAAACAACCTTCATACCCTACCATATCAGCAACATTTTCAACTTGGATTCCCACAGTTGTATTTGCAATCTGCCACAGCCCATACACAGGAGCTGTTTATTAGAGTTACATTGTTTTACTAGGCCGTGCATTAAGTCATTTTATAGATTAAGATTTCAGGTCAATACTAGGCTTTTTTCTTCTACGCTCATTAGAACTCCCGTACAACGGGTGTTCTATCCCCCCCCCCCCCCCCCCCCCCCCCCCCCCCCCCCCCCCCCTTTGAATAATGCTGCCGCACGAGAGCCAGACAGTATGTGAGAGA
>QXVX01007131.1:0-11540 GCA_013436065.1 Halocynthia aurantium
CAAATTGCTTTTCATAAAAACATTTCAGATTCTATCGAATCGCAAACATAATGACGACATCTGAGACCTTAACGTGCTACGTTTGGCGCTAGGCCTTGCTTGACATGAAAAGATAAAATAATAATGTTGATATTAATAATAAATCATCCCTTGAAAGACAAACAGCCTTATCAGAGTTTCTCTGTGACCCCTAAATGGCACCCAGAAAGTTAGTATCACAGTGCTTCGCAATAAAATGATTTTGATTAACTAAGAATTAACTCTCCTAATAAAAATCAAACTGTTGAATGACTTACAGCCAATCGCCAGTCCGATGCAGTAAAGTCCAGTAATTAACGAAACGCTTGCATAGTTAACGTTAAATTCCAACATAAGGGGTTTGAAGAAGAGCGACAAACAGCGAAAATATCCAAGGGTTAGCACAGATAATAGTAGATTCCCGAATACGATGAGCCAGCACCAACCACTATCGGGAAGCACATATCCATCGGGTATTATATGGCATTCACAGTTTAAACTATGCTGCTTCATGGTAAAGCTATTTACCTGCAATCTAAAAATGTAATACGTTGGTTAGATAATAGAGAGTAGAATATTCTACTACCTATAAGACCATTGATAATATATTTAAATAAATCATACGCATGATTGAAAACAGTGACAAACTATTGCTTGATTCATAGATGATTACATCAGTACCATATCGCCATACCATACGCTGGAGATCAAACAAGTGTCAACATATTCTAATACCTACTCTGCCCTACCAGTCGTATCGTACACTGTATTATACTAACGAGTCTTAGGTCATTTCTGACATAGTTATGGGGCTGTAAATATTTCATAGTAATACACTACTGCCGTTTCTGTCCGTCTGTCTTTATGCGCTTCAGTGATTCATGTTATTTACTAATTCAAGACTGTGTCGTATACGTGATGCATTGCAAAAATTAATTATGATATTCGTCATAATTTTAGTCAAATAAGATGTTTACGAGGCAGACGTTATTATATCAACCCTCTCGCAGCTACACCAGAAACAGATTAAATTTTAAATTGTAAAAGAGAACGCACGATATAATTTAAAAAAAGAATAAGGAATTGAGTCGAAACATATGATTTGTTCTCTCCGCTTATTACCCCAGTCAAGCGTGGAACCGGTGACACGTGAACTATATAAGCTATATATTCCCATACATATCATTATAAAGAGCATAAAATACGCATTTTTTTATTCAAGGGAGCATACCCTTATAATATGTGTTCTGCTAGCCAGACACTTTGAAGCTTTCTCGCTACCATATATGGCTTATACTAAGTAACCTTTGACCTGCCAATAGACCCTTATCGAATGCCGCGCATTATAACCCCGCATATCATTGAAAAGAGAATTAGAATCCGAATTCATTTTAAAGAAGAAAGTATAACCTTATACTATTCGTTCTCAGGTCTAACGTATATTTTCTATGCTTACGGTATGCGTAAAGCGTAATTCTTAACTAATGTATTTATTTAGTGGCGAGAATAAATCGAACAAAATTATATGTCTGAACTGAGATCCTTATTTTTTTTCCAATTATATCATACCCTCTCTATTGAAATGGTTTCATTGCTTCATTTAATCTGAGTATGGTGTAGTTACGGGAGGGTTAATCTCGTTTACCTCGTAAACATCTTACCTGGCCCAGATCATAGCAGTTGCAAAAATTGCAATTTCCGTGCGATTGGCGCACGCAGATTCTTATTTTTTGTGTGTGTGGAGCATGGGTAGATTATAATGTTAAAGTTAAAAAAAATATATATATATAATCTGAAAAACAAACACTAGAAAATGTAGAAGAAACTACATAACATAACAGTACTGCACACTAATAATCCATCGATACCCATTCCCCAACATTCCATTCTTACAAATTTTGAGAAACAGGAGAGTGTCAACTGTTTAACAGATGTTTAAAACTGTTATGATAATAAGCAGATCCATTTGTATATTGGGTTTCTCTCGCCTTTTGTTACATGCTATGTACTTCTCTGCGTGTGCGGTTCCTCTGATATATGGGACGAAATAATGGAGCGAGCAATTAGGAGAGATTATGAAGAAGATTTCAATTTTTGTATGATTCTCTAAATAGAGGAAGATTAAATAAGGAAGGAACATTTATTTTATTTAGCCGAAGTCCAGCAATGACACAACCAAACAATGCATAGCTACATGCATAAGTAGTGATGACGAAATAACAATAACGAGGACTATTAAAGTTTATAGTTTATGAGAATGCCGTAAGGCAGAACTATGGAATGCCCTTTTTTGGACACGTCCAGAAGAAAGCACTTAAAGAGTTTACGAGAATTCGTCGAAGCGAATTACGAGGATTTTAATTTATTTAATATTAATGTTCGTACCTTCGTCACCATTGCTATATTTTGTAAGAAGAAGGTCATTCAAAATAGTTGGTGTGAGATGCCAAAATTTTCACAATATTTAAATGTTTCGAACTGTCCCTAATTTATTATCCGAAAGAAGCTTTTGATATGGATATCTGTTTCACATTGTTTTAAAATAAAGAATTGCCTTATTTCATTCTGCAGGCCAGAATGCGGTTTTCTTTGAAGAAATAACAAATAGAAAAGATAAAATAATCTAAGATATACAAAGCCTTCAAGTATATGCTTAGAATTGAACTTCCTGAGTACTCGCGACTTTTTGAATCTGATCTTGGCAATCCAAACTATTTCACAATGTATCTCTGTATATATTCATATCCATTATCGAAAGCCAATAGTTAATAGCAATTTTTCAGAAATAAGCAAACACAAGTAAAGCAATACCTGCGCAGTCAACCGACGTTTAGAGGTGAAAGAAAAGCGGGTGGATCATTCAGCCGTAACACGTGAAAAGTTATATATCAAAAACATAAGCTATTCCTGAGGTGAACGATCGACTGTACCTGACAATACCTGCGCAGACAACATATCATCATCCTACGGTAAGACACAAAAGGGACAAATCATTCAACCAAAGCACGCGACATATCTTTTACACATAAGCTGTTCCTGAGATGTACAATCGACTGAATATCATAATCTCTTTATCTGTTCAATACTATTCAGTGCGCTAAATAAAAATTGCAATCAGAGGTAAGCTGCTAAATAGAAATGATTCAGATGAGTGCTTGAGCATTTATGTTCCATTATACGCCATATAGCACCTCTCCCACCTTATCCCATCCACCTCTTGTATAGCGAGAAATCTATATCAGATTGAGGTCTGCTCATGCTCAGTGGTGTAGTTCCGCCACCACTACGAGTGAATGATGGGTCATTGAGGAAATTGTTATCATGTCGCACGATTAAAGAAATTGACCTCCTACAAGCTGAGCTCCGGTACCTATAAAATTGCCACTACTGCACCTACCCTGCTCGTGCTATGATTTCCCTTTCAGATATAAAAGTTAACAAAAACTGTACAACGAGATATTCAGGAATGAGATGAGAATTCCTTCAGTCGTGAAACGTTTTTTTTTTTCTTTGGCGAAGATACCAAATTTTCAGAAGGTAAGACACAAAGACATATCGCAGCCGCATTGAACGGAACTTGATTTCTAGACCTTTATTGATCAGGAGACCGTAGGCACAAAATGCTAGAAAACGTGCATATTAATCAACGCGTCGTGGAATTTTCTAAATCAGCTGTTAATACACCGTATGTCGTGGTCGACGCCAAGCCATGTGAGAAAGGTGATAGTTGTTACCCATGGGACTTTCAATATAGGCATGTATTGAAACTCTTGAACTCGGAACTGAACGGTGGCTGGTGGCGCTATAAAGTACATAATCAATGTTGCGTTGCCTAAATTCTAAAATAAAATTCGCCAGGAGCCCTGGGTGTATTACTATCAATAGAAGTGAAAAAGACGCCTTAAAAGAGATTCTCAGATGGTGGGATGCACTCCGTTTTTTAAAAAGTAGTACCGATTGCCCCTGGCAATATACTTGACCTCCAAACCGAAAAGGCAAATGCGTAATCGTTAGCTTTATTGACAATAGACCTACAGCAGCATAGTTTAGCAATCATTCCTCATCCAAAACATACAGTTCGATTGAAAGTTTTAACACGGGAAATCAACTACATTACATACATTGTCGGAGTATAAAACACAGATGTCAGAATGGCAACATCATATGACAAAGAGTGGGAGAGAGTGTAATCTATAACAGATTTCATTCGTTCTCTAATATAGAAGGATGTAGTTGGTTGGTTGTTTCCACATATTTTTATAACTTGCTCGCCCAATAGACATGAAGTGACTAATTTCTCTGATTTAAAACAACTTTTAATTGAAAAAATATATACCGTAATAATTATTAATGATAGCTGTCGAGTGATTGTTAGTAAAACTTAGGATTGTGTAAAATACGCAAATATTCCGCATAAAATATCAAAGAAGGAATTATATTCATCGTATGCAAAATGTCCCGTTTATCTGCTTATTTGCATATTTATAGATCTCTCCAGATTCTCAAAGGGTCAAGAACCACTGCTTTAGTTAGAGTGTAGTCTGTAAAATCGGTCTAATAGACAGGTGGTGCTACACTTTACTTATAGTTTACTATATTGTAAAAATAAAATCCGAGTGAATGTCTAAGATGTCAGTACAGGTACGTAAGGAGAAATTAAGCGTCGGCACGTAATATAATTTGGCAAAATTGAGGAGCCTGTTTCTTGAGTGCTTTTCAAAGGATATACAGAATTCGTGTTCTCGTTATTTCTTCGATTGAGTGCGGTTGCTAACGCTGAACCACTGTTGTCGACACGCATGAACTGTTTGTTTATTTCAAACGGACGTTGTTGTCACGTGACAAGACAAATTCTCTAGTTCGTTTGGAAACCTCTTGATGTTCGAGGGTGAAGTGGCCAAATGAGAAAAGAACTCCTGAGTTCGCTTTATGCTCTGTTATGTGTGCAGTCATAAACCTTGGCAGTAGCGGAAATGGATCGTTATCACGTACTGGAAATTATTGGAGAGGGCTCTTTCGGCAAGGTTTACAAGGGCAGGAAGAAACATACAGGCCATGCCGTAGCTCTCAAGTTCATCCCAAAAGCAGGACGTGCGGAGAAGGAATTAAAAAGCTTGCGTAGGGAGATAACCATAATGTCTGGGCTTAAACACCCGAATATTATCGAACTATTTGACCATTTCGAAACAAACAAGGATGTCGTTGTTGTGACCGAGTTTGCTGAAGGGGAGCTCTTCCAGATCCTGGAGGATGACGGTAAACTACCTGAAGACCAAATAAAGAGCATCACTTGTCAGCTGGTCTCTGCACTGTATTATTTACACTCTCACAGGATTCTTCATAGGTTGGTGTCATGTTTTGATTTTAGCATTGTATTATATAATGGATGGAAATAAAGAATACGATCAATGTACTTCAAAATTTTACAATGTGTGTGCCTGCTATTATCAAGTAACAAATTTTACAGGGATATGAAACCACAGAATGTCTTGATTGGAAAGGGAGGTATTGTGAAGCTATGTGACTTTGGTTTTGCAAGGGCAATGAGCATAAACACTCTTGTACTGACATCGATCAAGGGAACACCACTGTACATGTCTCCTGAACTAGTGGAAGAAAAACCATATGACCACAATGCAGATCTGTGGTCACTTGGTTGTATTTTATATGAGCTATTTGTTGGGAAACCTCCCTTTTACACCAACAGCATATTTCAATTGGTCAGTCTCATCATCAAAGACGACATCAAGTGGCCCAAGACAATGAGTGACGATTTTCGCTCTTTTCTCAGAGGTTTACTGACCAAGGACCCGAGTAAGAGGCTGACATGGCCTTATCTTCTCAAACATCCCTTTGTTCGTGGCAATGTCTGTATCCTTGAGGAAAACCCATCCAATATCCCCTTAACCATCACCCCGACCGAGGAAATGGTTTCGGCAAAGGAAAAAATGACAAAACAACTCAGTGCAAAAGGAGGAGGTTCGAAAATTTTGAAGAAAGCGAGACAAAAAATGGCCGAGGCAAACAAGAAAACTGGCGATTCCAAAAAGATCTCCAAGGTATTGGACAGTCCCCAGAAATCCAAAGCAGAGAAGAGCTCTGCTTCCACTAAGGATTTGGTAAACACTCGGAAAAAAGATATATCTGACAGTTCTGGAACCTTGGATAGTAATGCAGGAAAGAAGAGTACTAAGTACATTCGATCATCAAATCTCAGATCAAGGACGAGCGTGAAGGACGTCAACTTAGATGATGACGACTCTAAAAATGATTCAGACGATGATTGGCAGGTAATTTCAACATTTAAGTAAATACTGGATTGGAATTGAAAATTTATAATTTTTCAAACAGGAAATTATTGATGCTACAAATCCTGACAACATGCAGCTGACTACACCAATGACATTACTACGGGATGAGGAATTCAGAAAAAAGATTCTAGATCGAATCAAAGTTGCGGAAATGAAGATCACATCGGACAACCTCCGAATGGCATCGAAGCTACGACCTCCCATCAGAGTCATAACAAATTTACTCACCACAAAATGTGATATGGATATTTTATACAAGTATGATATATAATGTTCTATTTATATTAGTTATTAAACTCCATCCAGCTAAAATTGCATATTTAACCCAGATTATGCAAACAACTGGAGATACCTGAAAGAATTTTAGGCTTGATTCAACAGCTGCTCAACGATAAAGATTTCCATCGCCAACCATGGTTTTCTCAAGTCATGTCCGATTTACTTTCCCTCCTGACCGCATACTCAGCTAGCGACTTCAATATAAAAACCGTTAAGAATGAAAGCCTACAAAGCTATGGAAAAAATGCATTGAAAATCTTGAACGTTATCAAACCAATTATCACTCCCACACTAGATCCACAACATCGAATTGAGGATCAGGCCTTGTTATGCTTGATATTTATATGCGAGAGCTGCGATCATGGACAGCATAGGGAAGTCTGTCGGAATGCTTATTCTATGCTGGCTGAGTCAGGGATTATCAAAATCGTAGCCGAAGGAGCAACTGAACCCAAACGCTGGCAACAACAATTTGAGACGCAGAGGAAGTCCGCTGACAAAGCTTACTCGAGAGCGAATGAAATTCAAGCTCTGTACATGAGTGCTTTAGCGGCCATCGTCTATATTCCAGTGGTTGGATTTTCTGTTAGAGACTGCAAAAGGATGAATGGAATTGAATTAAGCCGGATTCTTACCAATGACCGCACAGCGATCGACAGCTTGCTCTGTTCGATATCAGAGCCTACCACGGCTCTAAATTCTTTGAAGGTGTTATATTCATGCTGTCAAGCGGACAGAGGGATCTGCACTGCACTAACAACAGAAAAATTTGTCAACTTGGTCCTTCAACTTATGCAAGGCCACTTAGAAATTGACGACAGTGCGATGAAGCAATGCTATGAAATGACAATGAACTTACTTAGCGTTCTTGTCCAAGCTAATCCAAGCACTACATTAGAGTTGTTGAAAGATTATTTACCGCTTTTTTCTACGATATTTGTTGAATCTGAAGCACCGACGCATATTTTATCCGCGGCGACATTGATCAATGAGTTGAGTAATGTTGGGGCAATCTTTGAATTGAGCATCTCTGATTTCTTTACCTCTGTAAGCATGGCCGTGTCTAACTTGACAGAAGTCGATACCTTACCACCTTACAACCACGGATTGCTTGACGGAGTCATTGAGATGATCAAACAACTGGTGACAGCTGGAGATGGACCTGCGGCCAGGGAATTCATGGATTGTGGATCTTGGAACGCTCTGTGGCATCGACTAGCACATTCTCTACATGTTGATTTCAGTGATGGCAGTGAAACAGAAACTTTACTTTCAGCAAGGCCTTTTGGAAATGTCCCCCAAGGCACTACTTCGTTCGATTCAATGCTGATGTCAGCTGAAGGGATTTTATCATTCCTCCATGTAAGAAATACCATAAATAAGAATATGATTCAGATCCTAGACCACATTTATAATATTCCTAATATTTATTGGCCTAGGCTGCAATTGCTGTTTTTACTCTTGAGCCTTATCAGTGTGTCCCGCTACTTTCATGCACCGATTCCATCGCTGTTCTTTGTCTCTTGGCACTTCTCAGTGATGAGTTTGCAGCTTCCCCTAGCGTGGCAGATGATGATCCACATTCAGAAGTTGGAGATGACATTGTGACATCTCTCACATTGCAGGTGTGTGAACTGATATCTAGATATAATGTCACTACATCAAATCTAATCAAACTTGAATTTTACATTTACAGGCACTACGTTGCTTTTGTTTTCCATTTGCCATAGACACAAATGAAATGTTCCTTCAACAAATCTTCCACTGTTTATCAGAAGTGAATTTAATTGGGATCATTGTAAAAAGATGTAAATCCCTCACCTCTGCCCTCTTAGACGTACCAGTGGGTCTTCTGTGTCGCCTCGCGCTCAGTTACGGGCCTTGCCTGGACCAGTTCTCTGCATGTTTGAGTACAGATACTGCCAGCTACCTAGCTGAGGTGCTTACAGATGAAAATACCAGACCCTTGGCGGTTTGCGATATTTTATCTTTATTGAGCCATGTTACTAGAGCTTGTCCTGACAGATCAGATGTTGTTAGCAGTATTGTTTTGAAATGTCACAATCCAAATTCTAAACCACCCATCTTATATTGCTTGGAACGTTCAGAAATGATACGGGCTAAATCGTGTAGCCTATTGGGAAACCTTCTCAGAAAACAAAACCAGGATCTGCTTTCTCTACTTCCTATCTCTGTGAAAAGTAACATATTCGAAGCGTTGCAAAAGTGCCTGTCAGAAAATGAAAGTTCGGTAAGACGATCTGCCTCATTTGCCTTTGGTAATATCGCCTTTACAGGGTCCGAAGATGTAAATTCCAGAAAAGAAAATCAAGAACTGGGTCACCATTTACAAAAAGCTGTTCCTATGCTCACTAACCTGTTAAACGACCCGACCCCTAAAACTCGTTCAAACGTTGTTCTTACACTGAGTAACCTTTCGGATTGGGGATCGTCTCTGAGAGAGACGATTCTGGATAGCAACTCGGTCACTAGACTATTAGAAGTAGCTCTCCATGACAGTCAACTCACTGTGAAGCAATCTGCATTTGTTGCATTGAGAGCCTTCTGCACGCATTCAGTGCTCAGAAAGGCACTGCACAAGCTGAATGCTGCTAAAAAGATCAGCGAATTTGTCAATTCAGGGAATTACAGGAACAGCAGCATGCCCACTTCAGCTAGATACGGTTTCTCACCAAGGATATCTTCAGCCCGTACCAGACCGAGTGGATCTGACTCGTCTATGCGCACTGTACTTGAACATGCAAAAAAGCTATTGAATGAACTTGAATCAGATGAATAAAATTCTGCACACTACACTGCTGCTATATACAGAAGTTCAAGCTGCTAACTTCAATGTGAAATACTGATTGTGTACCTTCCAGTATAACAACTATCTTGCGTTTGGAGTCATTCCTCTCAGAGAAGAGGTGGTAAATTATTCTAGTGTTGCTTTACTATTGCTAGTATTATTCCATGTATACTATTGAATTTTTACCTTGATGTAAAAACATATTTTTGAAGGAATAAATTAGAATTGACAATGTGTGATTTGTTGTGATGTTTATTATTAAGAATCCATGGAAATGAAAGAAATATCCATATCAACTCCTGAGGCAGCTCAAAGGAACTGCTGTTTGGACAGTTTGTCTCTTAAGTGAATACCAATTACTTTACGCTTATGTTTACTATAGAAATATCATCGTAAGGTTTGTCTGTTTTTGGATGTACTTTTGCAACTGATACATTATGAACAATGTCCATTCCTTTTACCACTCTTCCAAAGACAGTATGCTTGTTGTCAAGCCAGGGTGTTGGCACTACAGTTATAAAGAACTGGGATCCGTTAGTGTTTGGTCCAGCATTCGCCATACTCACGGTGTAGGGTGTGTCATGTCGAAGTGATGGGTGGATTTCATCCTCGAACTCTCCTCCCCATATGCTTTCTCCACCAGTGCCTGTACCCAATGGATCACCTGTTTGAACCATGAAACCCTGGAATAAAATCAGTGTCAAAGCTAGTCATAATCAAAATGATTTGCTAGATAGAGCATAAGTAATGTATAAATCAGTACATTAAACCTTTATAACTCGGTGAAAAATGTGGCCGTTGTAATATCCTTCTCTCGCATGGACACAAAAGTTCTCTATTGTTTTTGGGCACTCTGTCATGAATAATTTCAAGTAAATGTCTCCGATTGTTGTGTGGATCACTGCTGTGTCTGAAACCTGTTACAGAAGGTAATCGAGCAGACTTAATTGGAGTATAGTCTGAACAGACGCATAAATAAGAAATTTGATCACAGGAATAGATTCAGACTAGAAAAACACTGAGTAATTATCTGCTCAATTGAATGAGTCATGTCGGCATAGCAAACCCATTATCACTTGAATTCTTACCCTCTTTTCCATGACTTGCATAGAAGCAAGAACTTCCTCCTTTGAAGGTTTCTCATTGAAAATATCTCTATCATTATCAGCGCCTTGTATGTCTTCTGGTGTCCGTCTAGTGAACTAAGAATATTGGCACAGATTTATTAAAAAAGGATTCTTTGTCAAACATTACAAGTACGCCTTTTATACCAAGTAAAATCTGTTTTTCTTGTAAGCAGTACAAATCATAGTAGGATCAGTGTCCGGCTGCTGAAGTGCAGGGTTCTCAGATACTTTCATGTCGATTGTCAACGCTACCTTTCGTTTTGTCACGATTCCTTGAAACAGTGCGATATGTAGGACACGAAAGTTTTCCGATTTCCCGATGAACCGGACACATCTGCAACAGAGACAAGCAATGTGGATGGGTGTTGGACTGGATTGGATGTTAACTACGGGGTATTGGGTAAAATGAATAAAGACCTGCTTGTGTGTAGATTGATTACTTTTACTCCAAACATTGTACCATACAATAAGAAATGCCCAGTCTCATCAAAAAGGACATTGCATAGTCCATAATATTCCTGTTTCAAAACATCAAACACATGAAGATAGGAAATGAAGTAAGGTATACCTGTACACTGTAAACTATTCTTAGCTAGCCACATGTCATACCGGTATTTTTTCAAGTTCTCTCTCTACTGCCATTCTTCTTCCGAATTCCATGTTTGCCAGTTGTGCTTTCGATTGTTGCATTTCTACAAAGGTCTAGGAAAATAAAGCATTGATCACAACCTGACACTGCCACTATTGTACAATCGGTCCAAAAGTTGTTTAGTACGTTTAATGATTCATCAAAAACGCGCGATTTTTTTGCTGTGAGGAAATGGAAGACATATGCACAACGGTTTGTCGTAATGCAAGCAAAGTAGGCACCGTCAGGCGACACGTCTATGGAGTGAGCGTAAGTCTTATTCTTTGCCAGTTCGTACAGATCCGTATCGGTTTTAAATTTGAATTTCACCTTACTGGATGGAAATCCAAAATCCTGTTCTTGACCTG